>CAJNIZ010042938.1:8125-19516 GCA_905231905.1 Symbiodinium pilosum
CAATAAACCCTAAACCCTATACACCCTAAAGCCTAACCCCTAGACCCTAAACCCAGGATTTAAGGTTGAGGGTTTAGGGATTCAGGGTTTAGGGTGACTTACGAATGGGAATCCTGAAGCAACCTAGGTTGATAGGGCATGTTCGGGGCTTGGGACGTGGAGAAGGACTTCAGGTTTAGGGTTTAGGGTTCAAAGAACCTGGAAAACTAAATGGAGGCTGGGTGATATAGGAATTCATCGTTTAGCAGGGGCCGGGTGGGTATAACATGAAATATGAGGGCTGTAGCTAGAGCTTAGGGTAAACGGGTTAGGAATTGGGTTTAGGGCTAAGGGCTTGGGGGTAAGGGTTCAGGAATTAATAGGGCTAAAGCTTGAAGTTTAAGTACGCTAGTTGGGAAACCCAATTGCTTATATAGGAGTTTCTGCCAATGGGGGGCCCCCGTAGCGGCCCTAAGGGGTGTCTAGGGCTCATGCGGAGATTGTGGGCTGTCTAGGGGTTCTTATAGCTGCTTAAAAATACGCATTTATCCATATTGTGGTAACTTATCTCAATTTGGTGAGCATTCTTTCACCAGGTGCCGCAAAATTTGTTGAATCCCCTGCATCCTAGACCTTAAAACTTGGTATTTATGGAAGCTTACGGAAGTTTAGGGTTTAGAGTTTAGGGATTCCATGGGGGAGTTTTGGGTTTAGAGCTTAGGATTTCCATTGTGGAGGCTCCTTCGTTGTGGAGGATTTCAACAATTTAGGAATGCCTTATCTAATGGGAAGAGGCCTTTGCAATCCACCCCCAACATTCGGACCGTACTATGATCATGTCTGCACATCCTTGCGGTATCTGAAGAAAACCCCTTGCTTCTTCTAGGAACACCCGTACCCAGCAAATCGTCACTCAACGGTAAACCGTCAAGCATACAGCCGTAAAGCCCTGCACACGCCTAGAGACCCCAAATCGTTCTATACCTCAACATATCCCAAAATGAATCCCAAGGAAAGACCCTAAACCCTAGGCCCTAAAGACCCCATGACATAGCCAAGGGACCCCGGCTTGTGGTGACCTGGGTTTAGCAGGGCTTCTCCAAGGGCTTACACAGGGTCTTTGGGTTTAGGGTTTAGGTCGTTTTGACAAACCCTACACCCTCAATTTACGGAGTGGCTGAGGGGCTGTGAGAGATTGCACGTGAACCTACTGGGTTTTCTGTTAAGGCAACTAAACTAAGTCACTATTATAAGGAAACCCTAGAATTTACAGTATACCCATATTATGGTAATTTGACTTCTTTAACAACAACTTCAAGGCTACCCTACAGCCTACACAGTGTGACAGTAAACCTTTAACCCCCGACCCTAAACCCTAAGCCCTAGACCCTAAACACCAAACCTCGAACTCTCAGCCCCATACCCCAAGGCATAGATCTCAAGCCTCGAAATGGATCAACCCTTCTTGCGTGGACAGTTCCTCCTCGCTATTGCTCCTGTCAGTATATAGAGGCCTCTATGGTAGTTTGGTATAACTAGTCCCACTAGTCCGAATACATTCCATAATTGGTAGAGGAGCCCCCTGAAAAATTACCAACATCATCTTCAGGTTTAACTGAGATACTCTTAACTGTACCTTAACCTACTGAAACCCATTTTTCTGCAGTGTCCTGCTATAAATCCTAGTAAAGAATTTATAGGAAACTTACAAAAATGGGTTTTGGTAGGTTAAGGTACCACTATGGGCGATTAGATCCTAAAATTCTCTATTAGGACCCTATTAGGGGTAGATTAAGGTACCCTTAAGGTCTTATAGCCCGTACTGGGAAGCATGCGAGGAATCTGGGACTACACAATTTGTCATCCCTCTGGCCCCACCGACTTTAGGGTTTAGGGGGTTAGGGGTTTAGGGGTTTAGGGCTTTAGTGGTTGAGGGGTTTAGGGTCTAGGGGTTGGGGGTTTGGGGCTTGGGGTTTACCAGTGGCTGCCCTATGGTTGGTTGACCAAATCCCACATGAGTAGCGACTTTTCGCGGTGGTTGAACCTAGTAAGATTCTATTTCTTATATAAAGTACTATACCCAAAAGGAGGATATAATCTTGCTCTATAGTACTACCACATGACATGAGATACTACTCACATGACTCTTAGCATGCTATACAATCATGTAGGGTTTAGATAGAGAGGGTCAAGCAACAGCTTGTCCATCAACAGCAGGCTGTGAAGCCCAAATCGCCAAAAGTGAGTGTGCGAGAGGGGCCCAGATATCTATGTGTACATATATATATATATATATGGGGGTTTCGGGTCCCTATAATATTGACTACAGTATATTGGGGTCCATGTTGGGGTACCCTGATTCTGGGAAACTACCATATAGACATAGTAGATTTAGGGGTAAGGGTCCAGAACTTGGGTAATCCGTACTGAGGGAGCCCCTCAACCCAAAACCCCTCATTCCGGACAACCCCCACATACACATAAAATTATAAAGCCCAAAGGCCAACTCACTCTAGGACATCCAGATGGTGACGGTCAAGTGGTTAAGGCTATAAACTCTTGTACCTCGAAGCTAGGTTCCAGTCAGTTCCTGGTAGGAAGGAAATCCTCCAGAAATGAGGAGTGCCGTTTTGGGGTTCCTATGTTGAGTTGTAAACTGCGGGGATCACCATTTTGAAAAAATCCACATCATAGAATCTCCTACCATTCCAAGGCAAACAAATCTGAAACCTCGAAGCCGTGCACCCCTCGGACCCCAAACAAATGCCTTTTCATGATGACTGGGGTTGTAATGATGGGAATTGGAAGCGGGTTTGGTTAGCTGGGAATGAAGGAATTGATCCTTAGAGTGGTCCTTATATAAAACCCACTGTAGCCGTTTCCATCTTCTTTCCCTTTCCTTCATTCCCAGCTAACCAAAGGCCAGCTTAGAGGGGTTATGCGCACGTACTGAGCCCGGTTAACCTGCAACTAGAAGGCTTGATTCAAGGAATGTCGTCCTTCAAGCTTCCAGTCTAGTTTAGGGTTTAGGGTCTGGGTTCCCTCCAAGGAACAAACCAAGCCCCTTGAGGTTAAACCCTAAATCCTGTAAACCCCAAAATCCTAGACCCAAAAGCCCCAAACGCCAACGGTGACAAAGATCGACTGCATGATCTTCTGCGAGACGAAACTTGTCTCCTCAGACTTTTCAACTTCGTATGGGCTTGGATTATGTAGGGTTTAGGGTTTGGCGGTTTTGGGCTTAGGGCTCCTGATTGTGTGTGTGTGTGTGCGCGCGCGGGTGTGTGTGTGTGTGTGTGTGTGTGTGTGTGTGTGTGTATGTGTGCGCGCGTGTGTGTGTGTGTGTGTGTGCGTGTGTGTGGGCGCGCGCGCGCGCGCGCGTTTTGGGGTTCTTGAAGCTTCTTCAAGCCTCTGTCGAGCGGTATACCGGAAGGCTGGAAGTCGTTTCTGGACCAAATCCTTAAACCCTAAGCCCTAAAACCCTAAAATCCTAAACCCTAAAACGCTAAGCCCTAAGCCCTAGAACCCGAAAACCCAAAAACCTTAACACCCTAAACCCTAAACCCTATTGGTACAGGATGGCTTTCTGGGGTTGGTTGGTTGCTTTGGGGTTTAGGGTTTAGGGCTCAGGGTTTAAGGGTTTAGGACGTGTCTGGGTGTGAGATTCTCGGCTAAGGACGCGAAGAAGCAGCATATTCTCTAACCAAGCTCCCATTTGATTAGATAAGCACGTCTCACCTTGTAGCATATGGGATGCCTTAACCCTAAATCTGAATCTATACCGCCGAAAAACCTATAGAACGCTGCAAGATGTCCGGCCTTCATGTGTTGCTGCTGGCCCTAGGAGGCTTGGGGGTTTAGGGATTACCTGGACCCCCAAAAGTATGTAGAATAATTGCCTTCATGGCTATTATTATGGGTTTAAAGGCTATTATTTTACATACTTTTGGGGTTTAGGTAGGGCAAAAGGAAGAAGCAAAACATTGATCACTCCTATGTTGACCTTGAGAAACCTGGGCAAAATTCTGCATCCGCGAAGGCGTCATGCCTGTAATGCAGGACCGGAGTTCCATATTCAGGCTTTATGGGGTTGCTTTAGGGTTTAGGGTTTAGTGCTTTCGGTATAGGGTTTAGGATTTAGGATTTGAGGTTGAAGGTTGCGGGTTTAGGGCATGATATACAGGTCACCACGTTTACGTACAATTTTACGTACAGGCGCTTGCATGGTGCACCTGTCGCTGAGCCCTAAATCTCTTCAAGATAAACCCTATACACCGCGCAACTCCTACAAATCCTACAAACCCGACATACCCTACATTTACCGCACACTATATAAACCCTGATCCTACACCCTAAACACTGAGACCAAAGCCCTAAACCCTCTTAAACCCTGCTAGGCCTGTTAGACGCTTCTAAGCCCTACACCCTAATCCCTTCATCCTAAACCCTAAGTCCTGAAACATAATTCCTAGATTCTAATTCCAAAACCCTGTAATTCCTAACCGCGGGGGCTTTCGGTTCTTCAGCTGCTACGATGCAAGCTGTGGCCACGGCGGCAACGCGCGCAGACCGGGCGGACCTACGAGGGTACCATGGTTAAGGCGTTTCGGGTTGAGGGATTAGGGTTTAAGTCTAGGATTAGGGTTTAGGGATTAGGGTTTAGGGATTAAGGTTTAGGGATTAAGGTTTAGGGTTTAGGGATTAGGGTTTAGGGTTTAGGGTTCAGGCTTAAGGTATAGGGATTAGGGTTTAGGGATTAGGACTTGGGGATTAGGATTATGTTTCAAGACTAAGGTAGGGGGGTTACGGGATTGCAGCTGAAGCACCGCGCCTCATGCACATGTATATGCACGCATGCTTCTTATGCGGGTGTCTACGTGTCTATGAGTCTAGGTACATATGTACAAGTGTGTACATACATGTATATACGCATGTATGCATCTAGCCGAGCAGCAGCCTTTTGGGTAGCGGGGTGATCTAATGAGGAGATGTCTTTCATTTAAATGCTGGAAGTCTCTACATTTCTGAGACCCTATACTACACCGCACCTTGATGCCACCCTTTGCACGATTGCGGGTTCATAGCACGCGCTACTTATGAAGCTCACTGCTCCGGCCAAACCCCCTCGCCCATTTGGGGCTGAACCTACAACCCTAAATCGTGGGGAGTCGAGGGGCGTATGGTAAGGATGCATGGGCCCGACCTAGAACATAGAATCTTTAGCTGAAGGATTGGGGTTTCAGGGTATGAGTGTTTGCCAAAATTACGAATACCTGTTTTGGCGGTCGCTATGGTAAGGATTACAGTATCTTGGAGTCCAGATTGAAGTCTAATGGAAAAAAGGAAACTACTATAAGGGGGTTATATAGGGTTTAGGGCTTCACATGAGTCACCGAGCTGCAAATGGTAAATGACATGGCAACATTTGGAAGGGTCCCCATGGTCATGCCTCATTCAGAACGCAGCCTTCAATATGTGCTTCGCGGAATCTGGAATGAAACTTTGAATTGGTGTGACCTGTGCAGAGGTTTCCTGATCATTCAGCCTTGCTGATGCCACGTCTTCAAAGTACTTCAACGTGCTACATCCCTCCTCAGTCTACTATAGTACTTTCCATTTTCCACTTTGCAGGCATTTAAAGACTCCACCCTATAGCCCTAACCCAAAGACGTCGCGGCGTTTGCTGGATCGTTGCTTCTCCAATTGTGCGAAACCAACATAGCGACCTGCTGCCCGCAGGAACGGAAGTATGTATCAGAGGCTCCATGTAGCGACTGGGTATATATTTGGGCCTTAAGGTAGGCATATAGGAACCCCTTTGGGCCCTTGGGCCCTAAGTATATACCAAATAACTACATGGACCCTTTGATTATTCGGACCATTTCAGTAAGTCCCCAAATCAAAAGCCATCTTTGTGAGTCGGGGCCACCAGGTGACGGATTGTTGAGAATAACCCGATCCAGCTGATATGACCTACAGTCTCAACTCCTAGTTTCCCCAGTGGTAGTCCCCTATATGATCCTTCATATAACCCCCTTGAAGGAGTTTAGATTGTGGCTTGTGTGGAGGTGGAACCTCTTTGTTTCGGGCTTAGGGACGATTTTGCAGCACTCCTTTTCTGTGTTCACACGTCCTCGAGTTGATGCCACCCTGCTCCCCGTGTTAGGGAGCTCGTGCAGTCACAAACTCAGCTTCGTTGACATATCCTCAAAATGCAGTCTGGGGTTTCGGGTTTAGATAGCGAGTGAGGGCTGTGGTTTGGTTTTAACGTCTATAAGTGCTCGTTCCTGTAGGAGCTCAGTTGTTCTGGCTTCGGGTGGCAAACACAAACCCTAATCCCCGAACCTTAAACCCTAGACCGTGACCTTCCAGCTGGCCTCTCGCTGACATGGAATGAAGGAGTGGATCCCCATAACTATTCCTATAGCATCCCTACATCTACACGGTTTAGGGTTCAGGGCTTCGGGATCCTTCAAACAAAATCCCTCGAGACCCTAAACCCTCAATTTACTTCCACGCTTCACTAACTTGAGCCACAAAAAGCCCTACCCGAAACCCTGAACCACATGATAGGCCGAATCCTTCATCCCGACGGCCCCTATCCCAAAAGCTGGCCCTACGCCCTAAGCCTCTTCGCGCATCTGAGGTAACTTTGATTCAGGGTGGTACCGAGGATTTAGTTTTCCAACAACAACCACGAAACACATCACCATGCAACTCCATGGACCACACCTTCACACGCGCAGATCTGAGAAGCGCAGCGCACCCGGAACATCAGCAGCAAGCAGGCCATCAGTAGTGTATCCGGGGACTCCTCGAACACACCCTCTTCCATGACGGCCCTCTCAATGTCAGCAATCGCAAGCAAGGGTAGAGGCATAGCTTCTCTGCGTGCTGTCACAGGTCCGGGGGGGGCTCTTCCACAACTTGGCACTCTAGATCGCTCAATAGCTCCGCCCACCCCATCATGCCACCAGCAAACTTCAACGCGGACATGGCCGATGTCACGGAGCGTTTGCTTCCGCCACCCGCCCGAAACGACGTTAACAAAATCAAGATGCCCAGGGTTACACACAAATTCCGCTGAATGGCCGGAGACAAACTCAATAATCACTTTGAAGCCACATAGGTGTCGCTGTAGAGTGGACGCATTTTTAGCTACCAGAACCTTCCACAGGCAGCGGCTGGCAAGGAGCCCAGGTCAACAAAAGGCTCAAGAAGAGTTCGCCACAATGTTGCCCATTTGCGCAGGTTCTCTCCTCATCAACAGCTCTCCCCGACCCACGGAGACACGCCAACGTCGCAGCATCGCAATGCAGCCCTTCTAGGCGCGGCCACCACTATAGCCGTTCTGGCGCCGCTGTCTTCAGCCAGCTCAGGCCCAACAGGCCAAAGATTTCCAATGTCATCCAAGTCAGGCATAAGCCGGCCGCGCGGCACAATAGTAAGCGACAGTTCCACATCATGGTCAGGGCAGGCTTTCGCCGTGCCAGGGCGGATCCAGTAAGGCCCAGCTCCTGCATCTTTGGCATTGGTCGACAAGGGCCGAACATCGCCGCGACAAGAAGAAAGCACAGAAAGAAATAGAGCTATAATACAATCACAGCAGGCCAGTGCAAAGCTGGTCCACACAACCTCACACACACACAAGCACTGCCTGCATGCAAACTTGAGCCAAAATGGCTATGGATATAACCCGTATATAACCCCAATAGAATTTCTCACAATCATGGCCCCTTTCTGGGGTGTTTGATGGGCCAATAGGGAATAGAATAGATCTATTCGGGTGGGGGACCCCCTTGTTGGCTGGACCTTTTCCCCAGAACTTCCTGCATAGGTGTGATGGGGACTTGTAAGCCTCCCCAAAGTAACATGGAACTCCAGTACAAGCCCCGCTTAATACCGTGAACCCTCAACGCTAAACCCTACTTAAGGAGTAGACTTTAGGAGGAGCCCCCAGCCTGCAATAGTGTTAAAATAGGAATATAAGAGGGCCCTAATATAATCCTTATTATCCATAATGGTCACTATTACTAGGTGGGGGGGTCCACCTAAACTAGACGTACCTAAATCCCAAAAGTATGTAAAATAATAGCCCTAAACCCCGAAAAAACGCCTAAAAGGCTATTATTCTACATACTTTTGGGTTTCAGGTAGACTAGTCTTTGTAGGGTGTCTGTTTGGGGTTCTGCGCCAGTGTGGGGAGTGTCAGGTTGAGGATTTGCGGTGATTTCTCACCAGCTATGAGTCCCTAGAGTCTAGGGTTTAGGGTATGGTGCGTTATGTGCGTGGGGTCCCCGAATCTTGATGAACTCCAAAGATGACGTTTTTTCAATATAACCCCTGTAGATCCTGAATGAGGACCGCTGTAATCTTCTCACATGCTCCGAGGGTCGCAAAGCGTATCTCGGGTTTAAGAATCACTGAAACACCATTACGTAAAGATTGAGAGCCAGTATGCAGGGTTTGAGGTGTAAGGTTTACTATTCGGTTTAGGGTGTAGGCTGCTGCAAGATTGCCACATGAGACAAACCTGCCTAGACCCTAAACCCTAAACCCTCATTCTGCTAACCCGCTATGCGCGTAGTGAAGTTTTTACCAGGCAACGTTGCACTTGTTTTTAATGGCTCTGAATACCTGTAGGGCTCCCAGGTACCTGAATAGTAGGTTACTGTTTAGGGTATAGGGTTTCGGCGGTTACTGGGCTATGTAACTATAAGGTATATAGAACCTAGAACCCTTTATTTAGGCAAATGGATCCCTAGGGATACATGGGTAGTGACAACAGTGAGGGTCTACTTTTTTCATGGTTCTGGATCTCAAATGGCCTTGTCCTAAGCCTCAAGAACTGCTGCAAGGCTGGGCTACATGCAACGCAGGGACGTCAGCAAGCAGAATTGGGTTTGGGGTTTACAGTCTGCAGGAACAGCGCAGGTAGAATTTTCAGTGCCTATAGACTCTTGATAAGTGTTCAGAGGTTGAGGGCTTGGTTTCAGAAGTTTAAAGCTGTAGCTAGACTATAGCCCCAACCCATCAACATCCTTAAGCTAGTCCGCCATTTCATCTCTTGCTTTAGCTTAGTCCCTGTTCCCCCAGGAAGAAAGTCAACCCATTGCAGCAACAACTGGAAAACAATGCTCCGCAAAAGTAGCTAGCATACAAATAGCAGGCCTAAATATGCCAAAGCCCTCTCCTCTGTCACCACTGGCATCAGATTCCAGCCTGCGTTTAGGTTTTTTATTTTGAGAATTTACGTGTTGAGCAGGATTTGGAGTTTGAGTGCTTGATCCCAAAATAGACCCTAGAATACTAATATCCTTTTTGTGGGGAACCTCAAGAAGGTACCCCCCACTTCTGGGAAACCGCCAAATGGGAATAGCAGGAATGTTTGGTATTTGGGACCTAGGGTTTCAGCTGGTGCTCAATCTGCGGGGTACTTCAGACCCCAGGGATATGTGATATGTGGCAATAGCATCTTATTACGATATTGGACACTTGTTTAGTCTATCTACTTAAGGGGGACTCTAGTGTTTAACGCTGTATGCAGGGCTTTAGGCGTGGAACTTCAAAGTTTGAGGACGCCCAGTGTGTTGGAACGCCTCACATCGTCACGAGGAACGCCACATACACTCACCAAAAGCTATAGAACATACTCCGTCGACGCCTACCTGGACCCCCAAAGTATGTAGAATAAAGGCCTTCAGGGCTAGTTTTATGGGTTCTGGGCCGTTATTTTGCCTACCTAAACCACAAAAGTATGTAAAATAATAGCCCTAAACCCATAATGATAGCCATAAAGGCCATTATTTTACATACTTTTGGGCTTTAGGTACTTTTGGAGCTTAGGTAAGCTCGCTGAGGTTTGAGCAGCTCCCACACGCCCGCAAAGTCCCCTGGATCGGCGCCCTGGGATCCTAAATGTACATCCAAAAGCAATGACCCCAAGGGTTTAGGGCTTAGGAACCGGTCTCCCTTATCCCCAAAGGGTTTAGGATTTAGAGCTTCGGGATTCAAAAGCTCGGAAACAATGCCAGCTTCCCACCAACAAATCCTAATCCGTAACCCGATCCTACGGTCCTATGGTTTGTGCTCTGGGGCGAGTGTAGGGCTTAGTGTCTAGGAAATTTGGCTCCCAGTAACCACCAGTCATTGGAGTGATGTAAGACACTAGACCTAATAAACTGTACTTACTTTAGCTATTTGGCACCATGAGCCCTAAGCCTGCTAAACTTTACATACCTCGCTGGGGCGTAGGGTATAGGGTTTCAGTTTCGGGTCTATGTTTAAGGTTTGGGTAATCCCTAAAACCTAACCCCTAAACTCCACACTCAAATCCCTGAACCCTATTCACTAAACTCTTATTACGCCTTCAACCTCTATTTGCGGTCCCTAGGCTGTCAGAAATAGTAGTAATAGTATATGAATAATCACAATAGTTCTAACAATATGACTACTAAGAATATTCATAATGCAAAGAATAATGCGACTTGTAAGTGCGGGAATACTAGGAATAGTCTTACTAATATAGATTACTAATGACAGTACTACATTACTACATAGTAATAAGTGTAGTACTTTCATGCCAAATTGTTTTCATCCCTGAACCTGAAACCCTAAACCCAAATTCCTAGAAACCCCAAAATCGGCCCTTCCCCCTTCCCCTCTACTTGTGGGCCCTAGACCCCACACCCCATAGACCGTATAGACCCTATAAACCCTAAACCCTATAAACCCTGTAAACCCTATAAATCCTAAATCCCTATAAACCCTATAAACCCTAAACCCGATAAACGCTATAAACCCTATAAACCCTACAAACCCCATAAACCCTATAAACCCTATAAACCATAAACTCTAACCCCTGAACCCAATAAACCCTATAAATCCTATAAACCCTATAAGCCCTATAAACCCTAAACCCTATAGACCCTGCAAACCCTATAAACCCTAAACCCTATAAACCCTATAAACCCTGTAAACCATAAACCCTAACCCCGAACCCCTGAACCCTATAAACCCTATAAACCCTATAAACCCTATAAACCCTATAGACCCTGCAAACCCTATAAACCCTAAACCCTATAAACCCTGCATGAAAACCCTAAAAACCCTATAAACCCTAAACCCTATAAACTTCCAACCCCTGAACCCTATAAACCCTATATAAACCCTATAAACCCTAAACCCTATAAACCCTAACCCCTGAACCCTATAAATCCTATAAACCCCATAAACCCTATAAACCCTAACCCCTAAACCCTATAAACCCTATGAACCCCATAAACCCTATAAACCCTACAAACCCTATAAACCCTAAAAACCCTATAAACCCTCTACAAACCCTAAAAGCACTATAAACCCTATGAACGCTATAAACCCTCCTACAGGCTGAGCCTTGGAGCTCCGGCTCGT
>CAJNIZ010042938.1:19616-58865 GCA_905231905.1 Symbiodinium pilosum
ACCACTACTAAACATCCCTAAGCCCGACCAAATTCCCGACAACCCCGCACACTAATCTCACTTTGGTGGGCAGGACCCTGAACCTTAAACCCTGAACCCTATAAACCCTATAAACCCTATAAACCATAAACCCTAACCCCTGAACCCTATAAACCCTATAAACCCTAAATCCCACCTCCGTCTTTCGCGGCGGGGAGATCTGAGCCTTTGGCGTCCGACTCTGTGCGGGCCTGACTCCCAGCACGAGTGATACGGGGTTTAGGGTTTAGGATATAGGATATAGGGTTTAGGGTACAGGGTTTAGGGTTTAAGGTTTATAGGGTTTAGTGTTCAGGGTTTAGGGTTTAGGACATAGGGTTTAGGGTTTAGGATATTATAGGGTTTAGAATTTACAGGTTTTAGGGTTTCAGGTTTATAGGGTTTAGGGTCACTCTTGGGGTCTCCAATATGAATACAGCCCCTGATGTTGAGAGTGCTCAAAAAGAGACCATCATTCTTGCAACCTTCCATTTGCGGCCCGTGGGGTTTGGGGTTCGTACTAAAAATCCTGCATGAGCTTAGCACATAATGGCAGCAGAATTCCCCAGCTTGAAAATACCTAAGCCTAAACCCGAAACCCCAGAGCCGAAAACCCAACCCAAAATCCCAAAACCCCAAAATCCCAAAAACTAAAAAACAACAAACCCAAAACACAAAAATCCAAAAACTCCCAAATCCCAAAAAAACACAAGCCCAAAACCCTAAATCAACAGTCACTCACAGAGGGCCCTTTGCACGACTTTGGGTTGAGCGGGCGTAGGAGCCGTTTAAGGGATGGAACAGAACATGGAAACTTGCTATAGTATAGGGATGATGTAGGGATTTCATAGGGCTTGGGGTTTTTGGCGTAGGGTTTGGGGTTAAGGGCGAAGGGCTTCAGGATCTCTCCAAGTTTAAGATTTAGGATTTGAGGCTTAGAGGGTTGTGGTGCTTACTGTTTCGTGAGGTTTCGGAGCTTGGAGTCGCAAAAGGTGCTTAGCGTCGGGCCGCTGGGGTTTTGGGTTCGGGACTCATACACATCTGCCACCTGAAACACTAGACCACACTTCCGAGACCTGAAACTTGGCTGGAGTTTCGGGTTTAGGGTTATAGTCCCCCTTACGTAGATAGAATATGGGCTTGGGTATGCTATAATGATAACCCCATATACCCCATATTCTATCTACTTTAAGGGGGACTATAAGACTGTAGGAAAAATCTTCTAGACGTACCACTGCTGGGGGCTGAGGCCGCAATAAACTGCCCTGATATAGTCGGCTAGTAATATTCTGAGCCCAAAAGCCCAAACCTTAAATCCTGAATCCTGAACCCTAAACCCTAAACCTTAAACCCTAAACCCTAAACCCTAAACCCCAAACCCCTAAACCCTAAACGAAGAACGCAGAAGAGGAACCCTAATCCCTAAACCCTGTGGCGCCGAGCCCAATTGGGATCCTTCAGCTATCTTACGACTAGAACAGGGTTTAGGGTTTGGGGTTTAGGGGTCCCATTGGGCGTGCAAGTTACCAAAGTCCTCTATCCCATGAATCCCTTCACGGAGTGCAGGCTCTAAACCCTAAACCCTAAAACCCCCTGAAGGAGTTTAGACTATAGCTCAATTACTCCTAACCTAAGGGTTCAAGGACCCAAATAGTAGGGTTTTAGGGCCCAAATACCATTAATATTTGGGCCCCAACACATTATTATTTGGGTCCTTGGACCCTTAGGGCTTTCTAATACAAACCTTCAGCAGAGCAAACACAGCCTCCACAGGTGCCCCGCAGGCAGAAAGAAGCTGGGCTTTCTGCGCGGTCTCGCGCCTTACCGCTGTGAAAGAAACAGGGAATTGAAGCTTTAGGATTCGGGCGGGGTGGGGGGGGGCCGGGGGTCTGGGTTTGGGGTTTTGAGTTTGAGGGAATTTGGGCTAATGTTGGGTGGCCTCCAAACCCTGAACGCTATACCTTATCGGAGCGCAAAACCTCCCTCAAAGTCCGTTCCGCAGGTCTACTTAAACTACTATGATCGCTGTCACGACCATTGAATAATCTTCAAGCGTATCAAGATAAGAGCTAAAGTCAGGGGCAAGAATCGGAACATCTGCAGTGACTAGCCTTTGGGGCTTTAGGTTTGGGGATGAGGCCATTATTGTACGGTTGATGCTATAAATCCTGCATGGTTGTAGTATACCTAGTGCCATAATGCCCAAGGTCCTGAACCCTACACCCTACTGAGGGTCATGCAGGATCTTTAATATCAACTGTACGGGACTACAGGAAGTCCTTTGGAATATCTTGTGGCTCTAGCTAACTTAGTCTTCAGTAAGATACGGCTTAGGGCTCTGGGTATTGTGTATCAAGGGTATGCAGCCCTAAACTCTAAAGCCTACACCTAAAACCCTGGCGATACATTCTTGAGAGTCATTTTTTCTTTTCTCAGGATTGTGCTTGGTCTGCAGTAGCGGGCTTTACGTAACCATAGCAATGATGGTTTAAGAGTCGCTGAGCTACTGCAGCAAGCCCGAAGCCACCCCCCGTCTTGGACCCTAAGCTCTAACCTGGACCCCAAAAGTATGTAGAATAATAGCCCTTAAGGCTATATTTAGGTGCTTTGGGCTATTATTTTACCTACTTTTGGGGTCCAGGTAGCCCCTCAACCCAAAATCTAAACCCAAAGACCCTGAATTCGAAACCGCCAAGCTCCCAAATCTTAAACCACGCACCATGAAGCCTAACCACTAAATCTCGCACTCTAAACCCTAAACCCCAAAGCCTAAATGCCTAAACCATAAACCCCAAACTTAGACCCTAAATCCTGAACACCAAACTCTAAACCCTAGACCTAAATCCTAAGCCCTGAAATCAAAATCCGAAACTCCAAACCCTGAACGCTCAATCGTGAACTCTAAGCATCTCTCATCCCGAAGTCCGTAAACCGCAGCCAAGGTACAGAAGAGCATCGAGCAGCGCGCCGCCATCACTACAGTGGTTCCACATCGCCTCGGCGCAGGGTTCAGAGTTTACAGTTACAGGATCTGAGGTTCAGAGTTTGAAGCTTAGGATTTTGGTTTCAGGGTTTCATATTTAGGTCTAGGGTTTAGGGATTGAGGATTCAGGACGTAAAGTTGAGTTTTGAGGAGCAAAAAAGGTTCCGAATAGTCGCGCTGTGTAATCCCCTGCACGCATAATGCAGAATCGTACTCTCTCTGTCTCTCTCTCTCTCTCTCTCTCGCTCTCCCTCTCTCTACAAATATATATATATATGTATATAATTATATATATACATACGTACATTTATTGTTGGGGGTCACTCCATCATCCCTGCTTGGGAGGTTCAGGGGGGTTCTGCTCGGTTTAAGGTTGCATTTTGTCATCCTAAGATAGCCCTCAGAACCTTATTATTTGGTGACCTAGGACGAGCATGCAACTGCATGCGCTACTTCCAGGCGAGCTTCAAGCACAAGCCTCTATGGTTGCCAAGTCTTTTAATTTGAAGAATTACCCTAAGGGTCCGAGGACCCAAACAGTGGGGCTTTAGGGCCCAAACACTATAATATTAATAGTATTGTGTTCTAAACCCCTATTCTTTGGGTCCTTGGACCCTTGGGGAACCCTACCTGAATACATTGAACCCTAAACCCTAAACCCTCTACAACGGTCTCACGGGGATGTCTCCAAGGTCCAGAGCTCCGGGGTGTAGGTTTTGGGGTTTCCCGACTGCTCCTGCTTACACAACAGACAACCCACTCCAGCGTTTTGCAGTTGGATACACCACACAAATTTAGCCCAGGCTGCGAAACTAGAACTCTCATTCTTTCCTAACTCATTTCATCAAAAACCAATGCATTTTGCCTCTTCTGCTGCTTAATATCTAAAGGCTAAACCCTGCATCATACACCTTCAACACGATGTGCTAGTTTCTATAAAAAGGGGGAACCTAATATGAGCTACAGTCTAAACTCCTAGTAATACCCCCTATAGTAATCCCCTATATAATCCCCCTTTAAGGAGTTTAGACTACAGCTCATATGGAACCCAAAGCAGAAATGGGAATCTGGGGTGAAGGTTCTTTATGTGGGTTCAAGGGGAGCGCCCTGCATGGCCAGAATTTCAGGGTATGGTACCAAAGTCGTGAAGTAGGGTCGAACCGCCCAATCCAATGAGGTGTGCCAGGGTGCATCTCAAAGCTGTCCACTGCATCTTCAATTTGCCCCTGAAAGAACACAAATAGAATTCGAAGGAGCGTCCCATGGAGGAGGTGGTAAAAAAAAGAACCTTCTTCACTTGACATATTTAGGATTCAGGTTTCAGGGTTTGAGAGCTAGAGATCGCTTTGGGTGGGTTGCTGTTTGGGATTCAGGGTTTAGGGGGTCCAGGATGTAGAGCTCTTGGGGCTCATCAAGGGAGAATCCTAGGGGGGTAGTAGAGGCTGGTAGTAGGGAAACCTATGAGATCAGGAAGCGTAAATCCGAAACGTGGAACCAAACAACTTCGCATGTTGATGGGTAACCAACCTACACTAATTGTCGACCTTGAACCCTCAACACCCTACAGATTTCTAAGGGTTCAAGGGCCCAAATGATAGGGCTTCAGGGCCCAAATACCATTAATTGTAGTATTTGGGCTCTAAAGCCCTATTATTTGGGTCCTTGGACCCTTAGGGGATGTTGTTCTTGTCAAGCCCAGACGCTGTGGACAGGGTATGCGCAAATTGGTCGTTGCTCTCCCAAAACCTGGGCTTCGGATTGTTTAGGGTTTAGGGTTTGGGGTTTGAGGTTAAGGGTTCAGGCCTCAGGGTAGGCGTGTGGTACCATTAATCCCTATATATGCCTAGAACTTAACGTGAGGAGCAGCCGTGGCTGGGTCCACTATGATTTCTGTCTTTGTCTGATTCAATTTCAGACCAGAATATTGCGTTCCGGATTCCAAGGCGTGTAAGAGAGACTAAAGCTGCGTTGTCGTGCATACTCCAGATCGTACATGGGCCGCATTACTGACCAGGTATTTGTGGGGACCTCTGCCTGAAGAGATCCGTGTCTACTTCTGCTGATAGCACCGTTAAAGCGATAATGAAAAGATATGGACTTAGCGGGCAACCTTGTCTTATGCCTGATCCTACCGTACCTCTGACTTGTTCCCCAGTTGGGCCTTCCATGAAAACCGATGCATCTGTGTATAGCGTTTGTATGAGTTTAAGACTTCGAGGGGATAATCCTAAATGTTCTAAGATTCTAGTCCTATCATCATTGCGTTATGGTCGATTGAATCGAAGGCTTAGGGTTAAGGGGGGGAAACGTGTGGATTGGGAAGCTGTCTCCTGAACTCAAAGCCCCGAGCCCTCGCCAAGGCCTTCTCATCGGCTCCTCGTGGCCCACTGCAAGGCCTGGTACCAGAACTGCGCCTCAGCCTGGCTGTTTGCCAGGCGTGTTGTCACGACGCGGCTCTCCTGTCGCTGCAAGGTGGTCCACCTCGTTTTGGGCGCAAGCCAAGGCAAACTGCAGCTGCTGTATCTCATTGTTTGCCACTGCAAGTGTCCATCGCAGGTTTTCAATCTCCTGATCTTGTTGAGCAATGATTGCCTGCTGCCGAAGGAACATCAAACGGTACCCCAAACCAGAACCAATTGAAACTCATGTCGATATTGATCCCAACTACCTCAAAGGCGATGCAGGGGGTAGATAGGGGTTTATGGGAGGTATATACATGTATATGTATATATAGGGAAGTATAAGGTTTAGGGCTTAGGTGGATACTAAACCTCGTGCATGGCCCTAGTGCTACTACGGCCATGCAGGATTTTTGCTATCAACAGTAACAAGGCCCGGGCACTAAACCTCCAGCTACAGGTTCATGACACAACCCTAAACCCTCAACACTACGGCCTAAACCTTGAATACTGCCCCCACTCAGTAACAGATAGGTAATGATCATAATATGGTTATCTATAGCCCTTAATAGGAACCCTGATATAGACTGTTAGTGACTGGGGGCAGTACCCAACCTACCCTAAACCATAAAGCCTAAACCCCCTTAACCCAATGTTGATTTCTGTTGATGGAGGGGGCCTTGCTCAACCCCGAGCTTCTTATATCCTAGAGTTTAGGGGTTTGGGGTTTAGGCTAACTTTTGTAGTGTTAGGGCCGTCGGTGGTGATTTGTCCCATCAACCCTATGGTTAATAGTTCCTCGGTGGGGATGGGTCCAAGGGCCCCTAATCCCAGACCCGAAACCCTAAACCCAGTACTTGGAAGCCTTAGGGAGCCTGTTGGGGGATACGAGGGAACATTCAGGAGTGGTGGAGATTCTTAGCCATCTACCTTTCTTGAAATAATACTCCCCCCTAAGGATCTTGTAATATTTGCACTTTGGCGCCACCTGCAGAAGTACAGTTAGAGGGTTCATAAGTAAGGTCATAAGCTTGGGTATAGCTGGTGATTGAATCTCAGGAATTTTAATTCTGAACTACCCTCGATCCTAAGCCTTAGCGCCCCCCGGGGCCTAAACGCCAAAAAGCCGAGCTCCGGTCTCCCTAAGTCTAACAATGAAACCCTAAACCCTGATGTTTTGCAGCAGGGTCAAGCCTTTGATTGTGGAATCTCTTAATCGTCACGGCCTAGACTACCGCTCCCATTAAAGCTCCCCCTGAGCTGCTTGACTAACCTCAATGAATGCTCAGTATACCTATTTACGGGTGAACCCTGCCCGGGTGTTGTAGAGGTGAGGGTGGTTCAGGAAACCCCTAAACCCTAAACCCTGAACCATAAACCCTAAGAATCCAACAAACGAAGTCCCTAATCTAACTGCCCAGCCCCTAAACCGTAAACCGTAAACTCTTGACCCTAAACCCTGAGATAAGCTGAAAGCCTAGTAGCGCAGAATGCCAGGGTCTCCTGAAGCGGATCTCTTCCAGGCCCGGGCCACGGGGAAAGGCGGGCGTCTGCCTCGGCTACAGATCTGGTAAGAGTAGGGCTTAGGGTTTAGGGTTTAAGGTTTAGGGTTTAGGGTTTCGGGCAGGGAGTGTGCGTGCCGTGGCCTGGCTTGAGCCCAGTTTTGTTTTTGGTTTTGGTGAGTGTAAAGGAACGAAAGCAGAGATGTCAAGACGTTAATCAGGGTAATTTAGAATAGTTCAACTTCCAATTTAAGGCCATTTTGGTACTATTCTCTATATAAACCACCATTTAGGGTGAGGTCGGGCGAGGTCGCTTTAAATTGCCCAGGATGGCTGAGGACTTGGGGTCTAAAATTCTGGAAGTCCCAAATCCTGAACCTTCATGTGTAAACCCGGTACGTCAATGCCTTTTGTCCACTTTGTAAGCAGTGATCCGTGCCTCTCTATTAGAGGCGCCTGCGGCATGCTACAATGAATTCAATTTGGAAGGTTTGACGTGCCACCAACAGGCACCACTCTGTCTGCGGCCAGAGCGCGACGCACCAGCAATGTATTCCTCGACCCACGCTGAAACACTACTGCTGGGGCGATGCACCCTGGCTGTCACGGTGATAGCAAATGATTCAGGATCAGCCTCAACGTCTTCAGCTGTAACCTGATGCGGCCCAACTCCTTGCTGTGCCCTAGCAGCTGCAGTTTGACGCTGCCAGCCTCCATTCTTGACAGCTTTGCTGGTGAGTTTGTCATGCTTCTCCGCAGCATGGATTGCTTCCAGGCTGAGTGGCTGCATCAAACTAGCAGCTCTGCGCAGACAACTAGGATTACGTCTAAGATGGGACTGGGCAAGCATGACAGTTGCAAATGTACGAAGGCAAGACACACACTGATTGCTAGCAGCAAAATGCCTAGCAGGGGCAAAAAGCTGATGCTTACGTGCAAGGTGGACAGCTAAGAAGCTACGCTGTGCGAAAGAGTCCCCACATAACTGACATTGAAAGGCGCCACCATCTGACACACTGATAACGCGCGGCTGATGCCTCCACACAATGATATCAGCAGCATACCCCTTAATTGCCTGCCGGATGAGCAGAGTCCACCACGAGTGGCACTTGCCAATTTGCTCGCACAACGCATGCAAAGGAGTATCACTACGAGCCAGTCTACAGGCAGTGGGAACCCATTCAGCAACGACATGTATATCCCTGACAACTTGAGCCAGCCATGACTCCTGGGGGGCTGCTTCCCACTCAAGCTGAAGCATGTGCAAAACAGGCATGACCTTACGTGAGATGAGCCTGGTAAGTAGAGCAGCCCTCTGAAGTGCCAAGTAAAGGTGCGGTGGGGGAGCCTTGGAGACAAACAGAACTTGAAAGCTGTGGGGCTTCTCCTCAGGTGAATTAGGAATAAGGTGTGACCAAATTCCTACGTACGCCGCATGCCAAGACCTCTGATGCCCCCTTTGATTTAGGTGCAAGGCCCCTGCCCCATGCGTGAGTCGAGAAAGCCCGAGCGCATACAGCAACGTGCGTCTGGTGGCAAGAGGCACAGAGCTGTTAGCAAACAATCTGGCTCTAACAGACCTGATGGGGCCGAGTGCAGCTGCACGCCTGAAGAAAATCTCAAGGTCAGGCTTGCCTGCAGCCGCGAAGATCCCACCGAGATGCTTATAGGCATGAACAACAGGGAGAACACAGTGCTTGCCAGTGACGTCATCAACAAGGCAAACTCCCTCAGAAAGCACATCAAGCCCCTCCGACCTAAGCGCTTGCACAGTCTTGACATCACAAACAGCCGCAGTCTTGTCCTTCCCAAAGGTGAGCTCAATGCCGCAAGCCGAGGCTCGTTCAGTACAGCACTTAGTAGCCCGCTGAACCCTTTCAAGAAGCTCCCTCGCAGAATTGCCGAGAAAGGGCCTGGCAAAGTCATCGGCCCAACTGGCGAATTGAAGCTTGGCGGACTCCTCATAGCCTCCGATGAGCGGTGTACAAGAGACAGGAGGCAACTCATCAACCAGGCCATGAGACTCAAGACTGTCATTGATCGCATGAAATAGGGCCGAGAGCGTGAAAGCAAACAACACATCTGCTGCTGGGTCCCCGGGCCTAGTTCCCGTATGGGTAACAGCAATCAGGTGAGACGCTTCAAACTTAAACCACGTAGCGCTAAGCAGATCCCTAAGCAGGGCCTTCAGATGCTCCTGCCCCGCAAGAGGAGAAGAGGCGGCCGCAAGCTGCAGCATCTCTCTCAGCTCGCACAGCTCTTGCGCGGGTAGGCCGAGGCCATGCAACACACGACACAAGCCAGCGTCGCAATCACAGTCAACAATAAGCTGCCTGAGCGTCCGATAATAAGCTTGCTTAACATCGAAGAAGGCGACGGCCCATCTGCCATGCCTGGCGCAAGCCCAACGTTGGAAAGCAGTGAGGTAGATGGTCAACAACTCAGGTGATGTGCCTGAAATGGCTCCCGCTTGCAATGGGAGTGTGACCTCCCCAAGAGGTTGTAGAAGACGCCTACGCAAAGACCTATGAAGCAATTTGCCCGGCACACTGGACAAAATTATGCTACGGAAGTCAGAACAATTAAGACTCGCATAGGCCTTCTTGGCAAGGGTGATCAAACATCCCCCTTTGAAGACAATGGGCTCCCTGCAAGACAAGGCAGCCTTGGCAAAGATAGGCAGAAGACGCCTAGAGTTGCCTGGTACATCAAGTTTCAGGAGATTCGCAGTGATCGAGTCAGGACCAGCTGCCTTACCCTTGCGAAGCTGGATAATGTCTTGCTCGATATCCAGGAGCGTGGGAACGCAGCGAATGTCAAAGAGCGGCACATTATCTGGGTTGGGAGCTTGCAACCTAACCTCATGGTCATAGTCGCCGGCAGGGACTATGACTCCCCCCTCCTGTTGAGCAAAATGTTCAGTCCACCTTTTCAGGCGTGATGAACTATCCTGAGCCCTGGAGCCATCTTCAAGGAGAACAGCGGGCAGCGCGCAAAATCCACTCCTGCGTTTGGACTTGACAACGGGAAAGGCGCGATATACAGCTGCGAAAAGCTGCTTGGGCTGTTGTAGGGAGGACTCAGTCACATCCTCGGCAAGGCGTCGAAGATAGGTCGCTCTGTCATCACGAATCGCCTTTCTAAGGAAAACCCTAAGCCTACCTAAGAAACCGATGGCAGACGCAACATCAAAACGACCTCGTCGTAGGAGCACGGCAAGTTGCTGGACCTGAGGCACGGTAGGCTCAGCACGCCTCCAATGTAACCAGAAGGCAAAAACACCAGCAAGCTTGCGGACGTTTGTGAGGGAGGCTTCAGCAGCAACGAGGAGCTGCCTCACCCGCTTACGGTGCTCAAGCGCTTCAAGCGTTTCCTGAGTCACAAAGGGTTTGCAACGCCTACGAGGAGTGGGGGTCACGAACTCAGACCAACACTGATCGAACAAAGGAGGCATAGTGCATGTCAACGTCAACATGCCAGCCAACGCTAGGGAGGGTGGCAACGGCATGCAGAAAACACTGGAGTTGGCCAGGGTCGGTGTCAGGCTGCGGCCGAGGCGCCTTAAAGGCTACTGGAACATGCGTACGCGCCGCGTTGTGACGCAAGAGCTCACAAGCGAGAAGAACGGGCTGGTGATCATCAACGTCATGTACATGGTCAAAATCATACCAGACCCTAGATGCAAGCTTGCCAATAAGCCAGTCCTGCGGGACTGCAATATAGTCAAGACGGTGACTAGAAGCAGATCCAATCTTCCATGTACTGTGACCACCAGCGTGCAAGTCCTGGAAGGTTGATGGCACGCAAAGTCCAGACTCAACAAGAAAAGTGTGGAACGCAACACCGGCAACATTCTCGCACTCGGCTCCTGCGGTCCCTAAAGCATCAGAGGTAGCTGAGCCTAAGTGGCCATTACTGTCAGTGAGAACGACAAGTTGCGAGCCTGAAGGACGTGTAGCAACAGCCGCCCCGACCTTCTGCCAGAATTCATTGGCATTCCTGGTTTTGTGACCCTCATGAGGAGCGTGAGCAGAAACCAGAGTCAAAGGAAGACCAGGCAGGTCAACTTGGACTATGAGGAGCCTGGGCTCTGAAATCAGAACAGTGCAAATTTCCTTGGTAAAGCATGCTCTCCTCTGCCCAGAACTTACAACAGGCAAACGCTTGCTAAGCCAGAGCGCGCAGCCGAAACAACCATGTTGATCGCAAGAGGAGTGGAGCATGATAAAATCAGAATCGGGCTGAAGGCAGTCACCCTTAGTTCGGGTTTCTTGAAAAGCACCTGCGTGCAGCTGCAAATGTAGAAACTGTTGTTTCAGCAGAGCTCGCTTGCCAATGACTGCCAGACCTTGAGGCAGGGCATCTGACTCTCTAAGAGAGAGCACATTGAAGGAGCACAAGTGAAGCCGGACACGTGCCTCCGTGAGCGGCCGCACGCTCGCCCCATCACCACTATCCTCAGACTCAAACGCACCTAAGGCAGGAAGGTCACTCTGGCCACTGAGAGCAAGCCAGGACCACTCAGCAAACGCATGCTTCATCAACAAACTAGGCCACCGAGGTCTAGCCACAAGATCATCATGCTCAGGATGTTTGCCGGCAAATTTTGTTGAAAGATCGGCTAGCTCGTTCCCAGCAAAACCTGAGTGAGAAGGTACGTGACGCCCGATTACATTGGCAACTGCTTGGGCACATTGCCTGAGAATAGCAAACTCCTTGAAAGACAAGAAGGCTGCATGGTCTTAGCATCAGAAGGGAGCTTGAAGACACCAAAACCCCCGTTACCGGCTGCAAGGCAGTCAAAGTGAAGAATGAAGGTGGCAGCGCGAAAAGCGCATGAAGCCTCAACGACCCAACTAAAAGCCCGGGCAAGCGCAAGCTGTTCCCCTGTAAGAGCCTCATCGTCATTTTCACCAAGAAAGAAGGGCGAACCAAACCTTGTAGTGACACCGAAGGCATGCCCAAGGTAGGCTTGGCGTGTGGAGCTGATCGCCCAAACATTAAAAGCCCAAGAAGCAGGGGACAATACCCTGCCAACAATCTGACCCGCAGACCCATCTGTATAAATGTGTACAGCCTCAGGCGCAAATGGAAAATCATACCAGGACTCATATGCAGAGAGCCAGTCCCATACGGCCTTGCAAGCTTGGCATTCCGTGAGAACAGCAGACAAATCACAGTCAAGCCAGTCCTGCCATTCAGTGAGTTCAACAGGCACAGTTGAAGGCAAGAGAGCCTGAAGTTCTTGGACTGCAACTTGGAAGGAAGAACATGGAACGCAATCTACAAGGGAAACATGCACGGGGTCACTGGGGCGCAGGGGCTCCCTGCCTGATTGCGCTGCGCAAAAAAGGGCCAACTCAAGACAGGTAGCTCGAAACTCTGCTCCCTTGGCTTGCTCAAGTAAAGTGACAAGTTCAAGCCCCTCTATAACCTCATGAATGCGCCAATACCCTGACCAAACCGACTGACACGAATGTTTGCCCAAAGCTGGCCGAACAAGCTGGGCATCACAACAGGCACTAGTGTCTGCAAAGGGATGTTGAGGTGCAACAGGGCAACTGCCATCAACAGCAGGCACGTAACAGTCTTGCTGTCCTTCCTGAAAGAAAACCCTATCAGTGGGCCCAATAGGCTGATCAAAACATGGAAGAATGACAGCTTCAAGGTTGACAAAGCAACTCACAAAGGTAATCCCAAAGGCTTTAAACCTGGAGCTGAGAGTGAGTGATCCGCTTTTAACGGCAGTCGGTGTAGGATTGCTGCAAAGCCTCCTAGAACCATGACGGAAAGGAGCGGTCGAATCAGGGGTGTCCCCGCGCTGGCCAGCAGGAATGGCATGGTGATCGAAAAATGCGCAGTTCCACTTGACCTCGACCTGCTCAGGCTCTTGGTCACATGGTTGCCGCTGACTGCGGCGCTCAACCTCAACAGGAAGTTCAGACAGTAGCCGATTTGGCTCGGACGAGCGTCCTCTAGGCGAGCGACTACGATCAGCTGCACCTTCGCTGTCACTTCGACTGGGGTCATGGCTGTCAGTCCCACTATGTCCATGGTCTGGGTCGTCTTCATCAGCACCAATGTAGTCAAAGGCATCAGTCTCTGGCACAATCTCAACAATGAGCGTTTGACCATGCTCAGTGCGGAGAAAGTCAGGAAAGGCTTGTCCACCCTCAATGTGCAGCTTATAACCAAATACCCTAGGGACTTCAAGGCGCAAGACTTCGATGAGATCATCCTTGGGAATATCGCCGCACCTGAGGTGAATTGCATCCCAATCCTGACCAGCTTTGCGCTTGTCCAGAAACACCACAATGTCTGTAGCATCAGCTCCATGAGGGAGCAAGCAGATGATGTCTGAAAGAGAGGTACCCTTACACACAGGAAGCAGAGGCCTAACGGAAGGCCTGACCAAGATCGGGTTTCGCAGTGTGCCCGAGAAAACCGATGCAATTCTGGACAGAAGGCCGCTGTCGGATTCATCAGAAATGGACTCAAAGAGGCACGTGTCGCCTTCGCAGACCATCTGAATCGCCTCTGGTCCCCATGGGAGGTCTGGGGGCACTCCATCGCCCGCAATGTCAGCACCCCAAAAGTCGATACTCCGAAAGGCCTCGGCACTATCCCTGTGAAACAGCGGAAAGAGCCAGTCAGTTTGCACAAAAATTGTACTGCCATGTACGACGGGAAAGACATCAACTGCGTCCAGGGGATATTCGCTGTACGAAGGTACAAAGACCGTCCAGTCCTCTCTCCAGATATAACTAATGGCAGCTCGAACATGCTCCAATGTAGCTGGGCGAGAGGGAAGAAAAACAACACATGTGCTTCGCCCCACCTGTTCAAGATCAAACAGAACAAAGGCTCCTGCAGAATGAACTGACCAATGTGGGATCCAAATGGCATGACTGGCTTCTGAAACAGGTTCATCTTTAACCTCAATGAATCTCCCTGGGCTAGAGTTGGCCGCTAGGACACTGTCCGCAAACAATTGTCGACGTGCATAATCCAGTTCAGGTCCCTTGCGAAAGCCCAAAGCAATGTGCTCAGGCGGGTATCCAAAAGCGAAAACCCGAAACAGTATCGGCTGAGGCAAAGGCTCGTCATTGCCAATACTCTCATCACTGGACGACTCACTTGATGAGTCATCCTCACTGGAAGAAGATGGAACCGGAGGTGGAGGAGGTGGTGGATTAAGCTCCTCAGCAGCATCAGGAGTATCCAGTATAGCGGGATCACCCGAACCTGGCGCCCCCGTCTCTCTATCTGCGGCCCGGCCCCCACCTGTAAATGCACTTGATGCGCAATAACGGGCATTACCCTGAGCAGCATATGCAGGTGCCAGAACCCAACACAGAACATAAAGAAACAGCCAAAAGCTAGGCGAGTACCCATAACAGGTCTTCTTCCTCCGGCCACCACGGTGACAACTAGGTGAGCACCCGGACCCTGAAAAGGACTGCAGTACCAAGCCATAGGAAAGCGGAACCCATAGTGGTGCGTCTAGCAGATGTCAGAATGTTGTCACAGTTGAATTGCCCCCCTCTCAGAGGGCACGCATGTAAGAGGAGCCTGCAGCAGTAGACAAAGGAAAAGCCAGCCAACGTTACAAAGCATTGCCGGCTGATGTTCCCAAGCACCAGAAGCTGCTTCAAAAGCCATTGTGCGAAGTACGCTGGCACATCCTCAAGAAGATCCCAAAACCCACAAATGAAAGCGAAAAGAAATCTTGATCCACAAGAGCAATGAAATGGCGCTTCCAAAGTGCCCTCATGGTCATCGTCAACGGAGCTCGCTCCTGGCAGCATGATTTGCCGGTGTAGGACCTGCTGTAGAGGTCCAGCCAAGATACGAGCGAAATCCGCCTCAAAGAGGGAAAGCCCCCCTAAAAGCACATCTTGAAGTTGAATGCCGGCTCGTTGGCAGCATTCCGCAGGATTTGCATACCCTTGTATTATGGCCAAGCAGAACGACTGGGACTCCGTCGGCACATGACCACCCTGAAGGCAGCCACCCCGTTGTCCCAGTAGATGAGGAAAGCCATCATCGCATTGCCAAAACACCATGTTTGAAAAAAGACAAGCAGCGGAGATGAAACATCCGGCCTTGTCGGAAACCCATGAAATAGAAAGCCACGTCCAGACCACGCTCAGAGAGCTACGCAGTCCAGGCTTTCTTATGCCCCACAAACAAGGATTATATCTGATGTCAAGTACCATATCGATACTGCATCCAGACAATAAGATCTGTAGTTGGTAACAGAAGCCAGCACTTACGGTCGGCTTGTCCCAGCTAATACAAAAGAAACCAGGAAGAAAATGCGGCACCCCAGTTTGTAATGTCGAACCCAGCCGTGAGGACACCAAAAGCTCAAGACCCCAAATGAGCAATGTCACACTGAGCTGGCTGCTTTCAAAGAAGAGAGATTGCAAGTCCGTCCCGACACAGACTTGAATGTTGAAAGATGGCAAGACATACTGTCCTACTGGTCCAACTGCTCGAGATCCGAACCTGACGGAATAGGTACAGTCAAGTGGCCATTGTCGTCGTCCAAGAGGATGGGGATCCTGCTGCCATTGGATGGGTCTCCATCCTTCAAATTGGCCTCTGCCTGGATACGACTGGCCATAAGCTTGTCTGCCAAAGACTGCTTGGAGGCTCTCTCTGGCAAGATTGCCGGACCTTTGGGCTTGGCAGTATCCCTCACACCAGATCGCGGAGTCCGCCTGAATTTTCCAGAAGGAGGAGTCATCAGGCCTTCCACTTTCGGATGTCCACGAGCCTCCCATGAAGGGGAGACCTGATACGGGTCTGAGACAGCCGGCACCTCCTCCCTGTACTGCGTCGATCTTGTAATATGAGGGGGATCTTCTTTTCTCGCATGCTCTGGGGCGCAACCAAAAGGATACAAGGCTCTTGGAATACCGGCCGGCGCCGCAGTTGGATTTCTGGTACTCGATGAAGGAGATGGAATGCCAGCTTGGGGCCTGCGGGCAGGTGTGTGAGGATGCCCCTGCCCATGTCCAGTCTCCGCAGCTTGCATAGCAGCAACTAGCCTTGCCTTGGCCGCCGAAGCAGTCTCCGGACTGCCCAGCCTGTCCAGTTCTGTTTGGAGCCAACCATTGAGCTCTTTCTCCTGGTCGCCCGTTTCCACCATTGTGGTGTCTGCCATCAGGCCTACCCACGCAGCTTCGACGTCCATGTATCCAGTTGTTGCCTCTGCTGGACCCTCCGCCTTGAGCTGGCCCACTGCTGCCGCTCTGAGCGCGCCCCTCGACGCAGTCTGAGCAGCCATAGCTTCGGCCAACTCCTGGCGCAACCTGTTCTGATCGCTCTGATAACGACCCCGCTCCACAGCATACGATTTCTTGAGCGCCAACTCGTAGCTGGCCCATTGCGACTGGCCCTTCTGGAGATCGATCTGCAGCTTTGCCACTCGCTGCTCGGCTTTGCGAACGGCATTGACTGCCTTTTGGATCTCCTTGATCGCGTCCTCCTCGGCACCCAGCGTCTTCAAAGCAGACCTTTGCTCCGCAATCACCGTGATGTCTTTCTGTTGCTGTTGATTGTATGTGGGAAAGGCAGATTTGCCTTCCTCCTTTTTGGCATCCTTGGAATTGTAGCCCTGCCATGCTTCTGTCCAGTTGTTGTGTGCAGCTCCATACCCATCCGAATAGTATGAAGATGCATACTCTCTCCCATCTGAACCGGCAGCTTTTCTCCATGGTTTGCCCTTCCCTTTGCCTTTCCATGACATGCTTTGACGCAAACCAAAGGTATTCTTCAAAGCCAATTTCTGCAAAGGAGGCGTAGCGTGATGCGAAATCAAAGTACGAGCAGCCTTGAAAGAAATGCAGCCGCGAGCCAGTTGCTTTCTTGCGGATGCCCGCCTGGTTCTAAGTCTCCGGTGCCAGCTAGGGCTTGCAGCAGGAATGGCGGCACAGGAACGATCCTTTGGATCTGGGGCCTACGATTTTCCGCGCTGGTGCGGCGATTCGGGCCCTCGGCAATGCCTTGATAAAGAAACACGCCCCTTTACGGTTTAGAGTTTTGGGTTCCCGGTTTATGGTCTAGGGTTTCAGGTTCAGGGTAGGGCGTAGAGTTTAGGTTCAGGTAGGTCCCGTGCATTACGAAGCACTCGTGTTGTCATGATATTAACCATAGGGCGCATGAGCATTCTCCCACAACACACATTTGTCTCCTGTTGATGGACACTTGCAACAGTTTACTAGGTTGCTCAGAAGCAACTTGAACTACATTAATTACTGTAGTATGGGCATATGGTACATGAAGTGATGTGCCTATAACGTAATTGTACTGTCAGTTCCTTGACAGAAACCCATCTACATAGGCTATGATACTCACTTTATGCTAATATTCAACACCCCCACGCAACCCTAATTGCAAGAATGTCCCCACCCCTGTATATGAGGCCTCTTAAGGGTAATAGTTCAATACGAGGGGTTGAGGGGGTGTTGAATACCTTTATGAAGGCATTGCGAGGGCTGAGGAATCCAGAGATGTACTGGGGTCTGCCTACACTAAAAGTGTGTATTGCAGCCGTACCAATGCATTTAGAAAGGGGACATAGGAAGCTATATACAGCCTAAATCCTACACCCTAAAAGCACATGTTAGGATGAGGATATAGGGGACTTAGGGCTTACTGCTGGGTTTCACGTTTGCCGAAGTAGGTTTGGGGCTCTAGGGTTCCGGGTTTAGGGAATAAGGTTTAGGGTTGAGGGCATGGCTCCTTGTAGTTTCTGGATACTCTCCAGTAAAGTAGCTTGGAATTCCTTTCTCTTCCTTCATTCCCCTGCTAACCAGATATAGGCAATACAATCTAACCCCATATCAACCCAGTGTCCATCTCATTTTCCATGTTCCTTCCCATTTGCTTCTCCAGATTCGGGGTAGTATCCCCAAGGCCTGTGTACGTCCCATACATATATATATATACACATAGAGAGAGAGAGAGAGAGAATATAGACATATCTGTATATATATATATCTCCCCTAGAAACCTTAAAGGTACCACTTGGTTTAGGATGTATGCTTCAGCTTGGTTGGGGTTGATGATTCTGGGCTTAGTCATGCGCTTTGCCACGCTTCGGGGTTCAGCGCGCGGCTTTCCCCTATGGGGCTCTAAATCTATAAATGATACCTACATTGGGCCCTAAAGTCTATAAAGGATTGTCCGTTGCGCTTTTTGGAACCCTAGGGTTTTCAGGGCTGAGCATACTGTGGCCGAACAACGGAGTAGCTTGCCACTTGCCACTTGCAAGGGGTTACTGAAATGAACGCAGCCCCTACATACTGAATCCCTCGTTTCCTGAAGTGCCCCGAGCCAACACAATAGAGCCAATGGAGCCATGTATAGCATAGGCGGGTAGATTACAAAAGTGTAGATTCCACTGTGTTTTGTGTACCAGTCTCTTGCAGCCGGGTTGCCTTTGGATTAGGAAGACCTTGGCAGCGAGAAAGCCCGTTTTCCCAATTCCCAGATCTATCTAGCGGATAGGGTTGGGGTTTATGTGGACCAGGCAATCTACTTCCTTTTTGAGGTCGGTATGCTTGTTGCTTAGGATTCAAATCCACCCTAAACCCACTGGGTTCTACACTGCAAGTTCTAGGTAGGACTTTGTGTTGAGGTAGCGGCTTGGGGCCAGGAGTCTTTAGGGGGGCCCGTTTTGGGGTTACATGAAAGTTTGAGGCAAGGTGAACGTCGCCTTCCAACTTAGTCTTCACCCGGGTGATCAATGTTTCCCTAGAATCATTGAGAAAGGATACACAGCGGCCCAATACTTCTGAATTCAGGCAATACCCTAAATATCCCTAAATCATACTCGGAACTCATATATGACTAGGGTAGACTCCTTAATTAAAGCGTATTGGGGTGAACACTTCCGAAAAATTCAATGTGCTTCTCGCCGCTCGACGCAAGCTTCCAGCCCAGAAGACAGAAGAAGGCTTTGATACAGTGGTCCGTGCGACCGAACAGAGCCACAATCGAGATGGCCACATAACTGGGTTGCTGTTTAGGGATTTAAATTAAGTTACTACATTGGAGAAACCCTATCATCTACTATATATACCCATTATCGTAACTTAATTTAAGTTCCTCAACAGCAACCCACATCATCGTCGTAATACAGCGACCAGGTGATGGCAAGAGCCACGCACGCGGGCCACCACAACGCATGGGAGGCTCTCCAAGAGACGGATTTCGACGCTCCACATGGGAGCGCTCTTACTTGGAAGATTGCAGCTTAGGACTTGCGGCAGCCCCAGGTTGAGATGTAACTCCCCCAACCCGAATCCGGATGCAGCGGGAGCTGTCGGTACGCTGAGGACAAGTCAAAGGCCTTCCCTGTCAAAGGAGGGGCCCGGACAGGAGGACAAACATGTGTTCTCCCCGACCTAGCAATGACATCTACCCTGTGGTGTGGGAGACACCGTCTTATTCACTGGCCTCATCTATAAGGCGACTCCCTCATATGGGGATGCTGAATGTTACCGGGGGAACTGCGCGGTTTGGGGTTGAAAAGGTGTTTCTTACTGTAGCCCCGAAGGCCCTAAACCCTAAACCGCGTGAATTTCAGGCCTAGCAGTTTCAGATGAAGGCTTGCGGCTTTGTATGGCTTTGTGTAAGGTGATCCAGATAGAGCCGCTTTGCTGGTTCATAGCTGGGTTTAGGGTTTAGGGTTGTAGAGACAAACATGTAAAGCCATGTTTAACCCAGTGATTGGGGCTCCATCTTAATTTAATGATGTCCCTGTATACACTGCACATAATGCATATCAGTGACGGGGCGACCCAAACAACGGGCTCTATAGATGACCATCTGCTTTTGGCGTCGGACCCGCAAAGTTGAGCGAGCGGCTTGGGATTCAGAGTTTAGGGCTCAGGGTGTAGTGTACTTGGAGGCCCATGGGACTTAGTAATTACTTACTGGTGCTTATAATCCTCCTAAATAGGCTTATAGGGGTTTCCCCAATTATAAGTAGGGTTATAATCCCAGTTGTAAGTAGATACTGCGTCCCATGGGCCTCCAAGTAGGGGCTGACGCAAGCTGCAAAACAAAACCTAGACCCCAACTCCCAAGCCTACACCCCCAACCCGCACCCCAAACCCATACCCAAACAAGCAACCCCAACATCCAGACCTAGCTGAGGCATGCCGCGAAACTTGCATCGGCAGGAGCAAAAGATACCATTGAACAGCGTCCCCTTGAATCAAGCTCGACAAGCTACCAAAGAATTATACGGAGTATCAATTGCGGGGTTCGCCCTGTGCACAACTTCAGGGGTCTGAAGATGCGTCACTTTTGGCTTTTCACTTATATACTTAAACGAGCATGCAAGGATCAACTACTTCGCACCTCTCGCAAATGGATTTTTTTCCACAGTTTCAGCAAATCCGAAGACTCAAAAGCAGGCCTGGGGTCCCACGAACTATGAAGGGGTTTGACGTGCCGAGATGAAGGCCTTGAGCCCCGCGGACAAAAGAGGCTCAACTATGGCCTTAAGTCTGCTGGACTTAAAGGGTGGGACGTGCCTAGGCCTAGACGTCTCGGCAAGCGTGTTTTGCGGCCGAAAGAACGAATAATCCCTACATACCCCCTAAACCCTAAACCCAGAAACCTGGACCCTTAGGACCATCCTGCTTGCATCTTCCCACATAATCGCTACGTAGCCCCTACACACCCCTTTTACTCCAGACCCAGAACCCTGGACCCTTAGGACTATCCCTAAACTCTCAACTCTAAATCCCAAACCCTATACCCTAAACCTCAAATCCTAAACCCTAAACCCCAAAATCCTAAACCCTAGACCCTAAACCCCAAATCCTAAACCCTAAACCCCAAATCCTAAACCCTAAACACCGGAACCCTGAGGACCTTCCTGCTTTGCTGAGGCAGGCTGCGAAACTGGCGATGATCACTGCCACCTCCAGGCCAATGCCCCTCGTCGCGCGGCCAGGCTTGCGCTGTAGGGTTTAGGGTTTAGGGAGAGGGGGTTGCTGTTGCAGGGCTTTGGGTTCGGTGGTTATGAGGGTTTGAATGTTTTTTAAAGTTTTAGGGCGTTGGGTTTGGCGGCTGCAAGGTTTTGGAGTTGGGATTCGAGGCTGGAGGTTTAAGGTTTAGAGCTCACAGTGGGACCCTAAACCTGCAAAATCGGGGAGGTTGGGGCTTGGAGTCCGTTGTTTGTGTGGGTATTGTGCTCTTTTTTTGGTCGGGCTTGGGGCTGGTGCCTTGAGGTTGAGAGTAAGGGGCTTGGGGTCTACACTCTAAACCCAGAGCCTTAAACCCTGAACCCTCAAGCCCATATTCTGTTACCATTACTTCGGATTCTCTAACTGGCTGAATCCAAAAACTTCAAAATTTCAAAATGTTAAGGACAACCCCACCCCCCACTCCCCCCCCCAAAAAAAGGCAATGGTAATGAACCCTAATCCCTAAACACCTGCACCCGGAACCCTGTTGGGCTGGGGCCTAAGGCCTTCTGTTTCCGAATCCTTTGGTGAGCTTGGCTTTGAGGTCTATACAGGCTTAAAGGCTTCATGGGATGGAGCCTGCGGGGTGTAAGGCTATTGAGGCTTAGGGCAGTTTAGGGTTAAGCGTTTGTGGTTTAGGGCTTAGGGGGTTTAGGGGTTTAGGGTTTTAGGGTTTAGGGATTGGGATTTGGGGTATAGGGCTTGGGGGGGTTGAGGAGATCAGGTTCTTGATGTTGCGTGGACAGGCTTCGGGTCCCGCGACTCCTCCTTCCTGCTCTGCAAGTACTGTCTTGCTGAGGTCAGAACATGGGCTTGCATGGAGTTTGGTTTCGAGTTTAGAGTTTAGGATTCAGGGTTTGTGGCATAAGGAACCATATGGGGAATAACACCAAACCTCACTCGTCATTTCCAGGACTTAAGTGAGACTCTGCAGCACACTGCACATATGAGCTAGACTCAATATTTCTCATATACTTCGGGGAGTACGTTAGGTACAATACTAAGCTACCAAAGGGACCCCCATGTCCACCCTGGATGGTCCCTTGGTAGCTCACATGCTTCATAGACTTGCTCGGATATAAAATTGTATATGAAGTATGGCAAAACACCCTAAAGCCTAAACCCTGAACCCTAAACCATAGACCCTAGCCATATGCCCTAAACCTTCAACCCTGAAACCTGAACCCCAAACCCTGACCACCCAAAACCCTAAACCTTAGACCCATACCATACCTAAACCCCAGAAGTATGTAAAATAATTGCCCTAAACCCCTAATAACAGCCATAAGGGCCATTATTCTACATACTTTTGGGGTCCAGGTATACCCTTAACCCTGAAAATTCTCCAACCTTGCTTCATACGTAAGTTGAACTTGCGCAGGGCGCTCAGGGAAGCATGGGCTTCGTGATCTTCACATGTTCTGACTTCCCTCAGCGCATAGATTGGGTCCTGCCCCCGGACCCAGCAACAGTCACTAATGAGTGTCATATCACGGACTTTACACAGTCATATATATAACAAAAAACATCAAACTGCGACTGGGTAGGGCGAGTACCCGACGCATACACTTGTGATTGCTGTTTGTTGTTGAGCTGGCATGACTGTTCTGGAGTTTAGGATTTAGGTTCGAACTTGACAACTAGCCTCAATCCAGCCACCATCTCAACAACGCTTTGCCCATATGCCTGCGACTGCAATCATCCAATGTCCATGTTGCAGGTTTGGGCATGCCCTGTATACACCGCCACAGACAGTGTTACCTCTTCTTGCCACACCGAAGGACTTCATACGTCCAAAAAGCAATCCAGCGATCACATCAATCAAGTACTCTCGAGACCCTAGAGCTTGTAAACCCTAAATCTCCAGCCCTCAAGCAGTGAACCCTCAAACTCTCAAACTTAAACCTCGAACCCAAACGGAAATCCCTAAGCCCCAAACCCAAACCTTGAATAAGTGAGCCTGCACCCCCAAATCAATTCCCAAGACCCCCCTCCCAACAATAATCTTGGCCTCAAGAGGTCCAGCTTTCGCGAGGTAATGAAGAAGGCAGCACCAAATCCCGCAAGGAAGAGCACCTGACTGTATTCAGCGTTGAGGGTTCAGGGCCCCGCCATACAGGGCCCATCCAATAACAGTCTACAATAGGGGTCATATGAAATCGGTTTAGGGTTTAGGGTTTAGGGTTTAGGGTTTAGGGAATATGGAAGGCTGTAGATATTCATATTATTATGGTTCTTATCCCGCTGTTACTGGGCGGGGGCAGTACCCAAGGGCTTCTCAACACATGGCTTGCATCAAAAAAAACGAGCCCCTAACCCATTTCACATGGCTTTGGGGGAAATACATATGGGTAGCGTTTTCTCTGGTGGTAGCGCCAAGAAACTTTATATACCTTATAGAAGATACTATACCTCAGGGGTTATAATCTTACTCAATATGGGGGTCTATAATATCCCCAAATACGATACTACTTGTTGTAATGTACCCAGTCCCTAAGGATTTACCCCAAATTCCTTGACCGTACCGGGGGGCTCCCCCCAAATAGGGTTTAGGATTTTAGGCCTTGGGGTAAACCCTTAACACCCAAACCCTAAACCCTTAACACCCAAACCCTAAACCCTAAACCCTAAACCCTTAACACCACAAACCCTAAGCCCTAAACCCCAAACCCTAAACCCCAAAACCATAAACCCCAAACCCCAAACCCTAAGCCCTTACACCCTAAGCCATGAACGCAGAATTGCAGCGGAGACACTGCCATCGTACCAACCTGAGCAAAGTCGACTCCGTCAAATGGGCGAGCTTCATATGAGCCATTGTCAAAACTCCTAAAAAGGGGGGATATATAGGGGATTATATCCCAAAGGGTCCAAGTACTGATATGGGCAATACTTTGCCAACTTTGTCCCTGGGGGCACTTTGGTCTATACCTTGACTTGGCTTTTTGGCTATTTTCAAGAACTCTAATGTTTTTGGCTTCCTCAGCATGAATTTCCACATTAGAAAGTGCCATTAACTTTGGTTCTAAGGAGATTTCTAATGTTTTTACCCCCCGCCCGGCAGGGAGTTTCCATGTTGTGGAGGGGCATAACTTTGTTTTCCGTCGGATTTCTAATGTTTCTGAACTGCCCAGCAGTGAGTTTCCGTATTGCAAAGTACCATAGCTTTGGTTCTAGGGGGATTTCTAATGTTTTTGGTCTGCCCTGCAATGAGTTTCCATGTTGGAGAGTGATCATAACTTTGGTTGTAGGGGATGGAGTTTCGGATTGTTTGGAATCTTTCGGGGGATGAATATGCTCCACATTCACACAACACATCCGCGCGTTGCTCAAAAGCCAGTGTGCAGCACACCAGTACTAGTGTACCCACAGAAAACAGTTAGTCTCAGCTGGGCCTATACATGTACGAAGCTTCCCCTCAATCAGCAGCACTTGATCAGAAGGTCGTTGCTTTTGAAAGCTGGCTGCTTTTATAAATATACATGTACAGATCTGAGTATGCCTGGGTTTTATGGCATCCTGCAGCATGTGAACAAGAAGCGCCGTGAAGGTGCCTCCCAGCCACCCTGCCCTGCAGTGCACTGTTTGTGATGAAGTTTTGAGTAGAGTATTCTTGCAAGTGGTTGAAGCTGGCCGTTGCTCAGCTTGGCTCCTTGAAGCTGCTTGTAGCAGTTGCAGTCCTTGTTGGGGTCCAGGGGATCTTGCTGTGTGATGCCAGCCCTTTCCAAAGCTGTCTCTGATCACAGTAGCAAAGCTGCTGTGTTCAAGCAGATGGACAGTGAGCGCCTTTGGAATGGTATGGTCACAAAGGGCAAGCAGGTCACGCGGCCTGTGAGATTTTTTGTCTCGGAACCTTGTCTAGGATCAGTCAAGCTCAATGTAGACCAAGACATACCACACACTGCTCCTGATACTTGATCATGAGGGTTGATGTGTGTACATGTGGACTCAGGAGGCTGCTTTAAAGATTGTTGCCTGCCTACGTTCTGGTGTTGAAGAGCGCCTGCATGAGCTGAAAACTGCCAAGGACATTAATAGTGAAGCCAAGCTTAGTTATGCATGTGTGTTTCACATGGTGTCTATTTGCAGGACCATCCGCTGGTGACGATTTATGACCTGCGCATCTCAGAACATGATGTTTGTGACCCCTCGAACTACGAGCTCCTCAAATCTTACGTCCCGAACCTCTTGGTTGGTGTCACCCTTCCAAATCCACAGCTCATCACATGCAAGGATCACCGTGCAAGAGCCTTATAATCATTAGTGGCATACATGTTGGGCTTGGTGTTTCTCAGTGTTGCCGTTTTGCAGGTGTTTCTATCATGTGATACTGAGGCTGCAGTTATGTACCTTGGTGTGGTGTATGGGTTCTGGACCCAGGGTGAGGTCTCCTCCAAGGGTGGCAAGGGCAAGATCAAGGCAGGCCGTATCTACAACATCTGAAGCACTTGTGTGTGGAGTGTAGATGTTAGTGCACAAATCCAGCAGGAGTGGGGCGAATTGCATGGCACACGCTTGCGATGGCTGGTGTCCTATGTTTGCCGACAGATCATCCGCACTCCACGGGCTCGCGTATACCAAATGACGGTACTCAAGACATTGTACTATATGTCGAATGGGTGGGAGGTTCCTGCGAAGCCCGAGAAATTCCGTAGCCATGGGGATCTCAGCACCAGCGGCGAGGCCACTGTACCACGAAAGCAGGTTATAATTACCCTTGGGTTCTAGCTGGCTGCACTGGCATGCACAGGTCTCTTCTGTAGCTTATGGGGAGGATGTCGATGGTATCATGAGTGACGGTTGTGATGCAGAGGACTGGCTTCAATTCAGCAAGTGTAAAGGTAGTACCTGTATTGTTAGTACCTCTATTTACAGATTGTTTGGGAGCAAAGCCCTGAGGATGAAGTGGAGATCCTCACTGCAAGTGAAGATGAGCCACTGCCTGATGCTATTCGTGCCCCTGATGCCTCCGATATTTTCGAGGCTTGTGGCCCCTCCACACATTTCTATGTTCCGGATTTTTTGCCAAATATGATCGCAGGTGCCATCCACCCCTAGTTCGTTGCCAAGCCCTATACATCTCGAGCAGCATGACTCTGTTGAGGCATTCGTTGAGGTATTGGTGCTACCTGAATTTCATTGTGCTGCATAGGTAGAGTCACACACTGATCATGAGAGCAGATGACTGTGTACCTGCATCCGCACATACCGTATAGCTGACGCATTTGGCAGGTCAGATGCTGGACAGTGTCGGGCTCTACCGGGCATGCTCCTTGTCGGATGCCCTAAACCCTAAACCCTAAACCCTAGACCCTAAACCCTAAACCCGGGGTTGTGAGTCTACTACAGATCACATGTACAGACACGGGTAGTAAGGTATACACATCAATGAAATATGAGTTTCAGTATTGGCTCAACTTCGATAGTAAAAAGTAGAGGCCCAGCTAACTTCCTGCAGGGTTATGGTCTAGAAAGCAGAAAAACATATGCCTACATATTGGAAGGTCTTTTTGGAGAAAGGCTCAAGGGCTCTACGGGGAAAAAAGTAGGTAAAGCATTGCTGTACTCTAGGCACAACCCCATAAGTGATGACAACCCCTCATCATTTGGGTGTACGCTTGCATTATAACTTGTAACTTTCAAGCACCTGCAATAGAACCCCCCAATTTGATAATTGCACACCCTAGAAACCTCTGAATACTATATATATAATTGTGCAATTTCTAGGTGGTACTGGAACTAGTGTTAGTCAGCTTCCATATATAGAAGCAGCTTTCATAAGCTCTACTGTGACTAGCCCACATTTGATAAGTGGACTAGAATTGGATGTTACTGCACCCTTGTCCAAAGCGGAAAGAGCAAAGCGCAGCTGCAGGCTGCTTCGAATTCGGCTGCCAGCAACGCCCCGCAGGAGGTATCCAGCAGGGCTTTCAAGGAGCTGTGACCAGCTCAGTTTAGGGTCTAAGGTTTGAGGTTTAGGGTTGGAGGAATTGGGGTTTGGAGCTGGGCAGCTACTGTTTTGGGCAAAAACCCATGGATGAGGTGGGAGGTGCTGGGTTAAGGTTTGGAGTGCTAAGGCCAAGGTATTGGGCATCAAACAGACTCAGTTCCTGACCCAAAGGATTCTAAGCTTAAGTGCCTATATAGGGATACTTACCCAAACCATATTCAGAATTCCCAGTATGGAAGCCCTACTTATATTGTAAGGTAGGTTGGATCCTGTGGATGAGCTCTGGGTTGTGGGCTTGGGGCACAAGGTGGCTTCATGTGTGGGTGCACTGATCCAAAGCAGTGCAGGCAATTAGGCTTTGGCAGTCATCAAGGCCTAGGATTATATCGAAGACAGTCTATGTATCATGGGATGGTTCCTAATCCTAATGGGGTGATTAGCTGGCCCTACAAGCTTATCCCAGAAAAGATCCCCATTGCGTACCCTAGGCCTTGTTTCGGAATGCATTCACCACAGGTTCTGGCGTGCCCCAGTGGCACCAACGAGCCTACCGAGCTGGTTCAGGATTACATGCTGCAATCCCTTTCTCTCATCGCATGAATCTTTGTTACAGTCATGCTACACAAAAAGGATGCGCCTTGTGCTGGGATGCGCACATATTGTTGCCACGCACATGCCCACACTCCAGGACATGCCGCTACGGAGGAGACTGGATGAGGAGCTGGACGAGGTGCCCAGATCCAATTACTCATAACAAGCTTAGGGGTCCAGTGGCTATAAGATTGATGTTCTATAACCCAAAGCCCTAAATACTCCTTTAGCCCTAAACCCCTAAATACCCCAAAGCCCTGACCCTAAGACCCTATCCGAACAAACCCCAGAATATTGGACCGTTGGGGCAGCAATGTGTAGTTGCCTGCAAATGCTGAGCTTTTCTGCTGCCGTGATTGTTGCACAGAACTATTCCATTGATTCGCCTGGATGGTCATAACTAACATTCCATTGCTTCTTTCCATGACTTTCTGGGCCGAGGTTGCCTCCGATGGTCTCGAACGAGAACGCAGGGCCAACCTTGGCTCTACATCCGCTGCCAAGAAGGCAGCCAGTTCTGCTGCATTACCAGTAGGTGTAGAAAAGATGCATGTTCACCCCAGAAGACACAGTGTTCTCTGAATCATGATAAGGTGTCTGTGGATGATGTGTCCTGCCCACCAACATCGAATGGTGCTTGCAAGGCACAATAGTACTAGTGTTGAACTGTATGCATTGATCTTTGTATGCGCCGCCCCTCTTTTGTACAGTACTGTGTAATGAGGACCGAGAGCCGCTCCTCCCAAAAGGCATTGTGCCATTCCCTGCTACTGTGGCTGTCTCTATGGAGATTAATGGCGAAGCCATCACTTCGGAGGGCTTGACAGCAGGGCAAGCGGCTCTGAGGAAGCAAGTGCGTGAGGACATGGGTACTTGTCATATTAATTACAGGGCATCATGAGTTCTTGGGTAGACTTAAATGCTCATGTCGCATAATTTCACATTGCCTAAGTAATATAGCCTGTGCAATAGGAGGAAGCTGAGAGAAGGTTGCAGCAGGGGAAGAAGCGCACAAGTGCGGTTTCCAGGAAATCCAAGGCCAAGAAGGGCAAACATGAGGAGAAGAACTTGGCACCAATTGAAGCTGTGCCTGAGGAGTCGTCCCCGCCCGAGGAGTTGGGGGAGGTGCCCCCTGAATCCCCTGAGAGGCCCCAAGATGCAGCCCAGGAGCCCCTTGAACCGGAGCCGCGCAAGACGCGAGTCTGCAAGCCTCAGGATTTGGAAGCTCGCACAATCCAGCGCGAGGCCCAGCAAAGGAGAGCAGCTGGGTCCCTTGAGATACTCCTGAAGACTCCTGATATGGATGATTGCCGCCCCTTCAGAAACTCTGAGATCAAAGTTGCAGGCCTTGACAAGCTGATTCTTGGTAACATTATTGACTCGGTACTGCGGGCAACCCCCTTACCTTTTGAATACAACTGTGTGGGAACACTGCTGCAAGGGCAGTTATTGTGATTTTGGTAGGATCTTTACACCATTTGGGTTTCTGGGCCCTGAAAACCTGTAGATACTTGTAATTCCTGAAACATGCAATTGGCTCAGTACTGCTGTAACACAACTTGGCCCTACTAGTGTTCGAACTCATGGTAATTGCACAAATTTGGTACATATGTAGACGGAACCTGAGTGTAATTACATAAACTAAGAGGAGGCCACAGTTCTCAAAGTTTTTCCGGACCCTGAGTCATGAGTGGCTAAGGCACACACTCAACCCGAAACCCTTACCCTAAACCTGCAACCCTAATCCCTTAATTTGGGCTTGCCACAAGGAGCTTCTCCGTTCGACCCCCTCCGACAGCTGGGAAAGAAGCTAGGCCGATTACAGTGGTCCTGAACTCCAAGAGCTTTTATGTCAAGAAGGTGGTTCGGCGTTGCCCAACTGTCAAAGCACCTCCTTTGCATTATTAGACAGAGCTACAAGTGATGCACAATGAGGAGTGGGCATGCGCTTCTTAATTGTTCAATTGCCAATGGCTGTTGACTGGTGATTGATGAGCCCCTGCACTTAGTGGCCCTGTACTATCACCATTAAAATCCCCACTAAAGAGAAGGGGGTCATTAATCACGGATCTACATTAGGTGGACAAAAAGGGAGGCTCAACGCTATGCTGGAGCCGTGGAAGGCTTTCACATGTGTGCCTTGCATGGCATTATTAGAAATGTGCTTGGCAAGAATCTAACTCCCAAAGCTGAACCTGCAACCCCTAAGCACGCAAATAGAAGACATGGTCCCAGGTGGGAGCTGAGCAAGATTATCGCTGGCTGGATGCAGACCCCGCTGCTGCTGCCACCGAAGGCAACCAATATTAACCTTGGTTTGCTCATACTGTGGTAGCTTCATATGCACGTTGCAAAGTCCATGCTTCATGTCGCAAAGTCCATGTTGTAGGAATGAGCAAGGGGTGCTGGTCCATGTTTCGAAGTCTGAATTAAAGCAGATATTGGGAAGAAGCAACCAGTGCTGACACTCTAAATCCTGTACCCAAGTTGGCAGATGTCATTGTAAGCTTGCCCTCCACTCCAGGCTTGGATGACTGGCAAGATTGGCGAAGACTCGGACGCCCTGCAAAGCAGCAGCTCGAGTGACAAGGAGGATTCTTCAAAGGGTCGTGCCGACCAGTGATATGTTCATGTTGTAATATATATATATATGGGGCCTATTGCAATGTTAGCTCTACCCAGTGATCTCTTCTCACTAGTCGGGCATGATCATGCAGTCAGTGTTTGCCCCAGACGTGTGAATACACATGTTCTGGATGTGCTGTGGGATTGGAGTCCTGGGAGCGATTGAGATTCCACCGCTCCTGTCAAACAAGGTTTCCTTTCCTAAAGTATCCGAACAACCTACATAATAGAGAGTAGGGTTTTAAGTTTGGTTTTGGTCTATACTATCCGGAGTGAGGTTTCGGCTAGTATCCCCTATATATAGGTGCTTCGGATCCTTTGGGCTTTTGCTTCAGGAGTTACTGGGGGCACTTGGCCTGCCAATGGTTTGAAGAATTGATTACTGCAACTGCACCCGCAACCTTTAGCCATGGCTTGGATGAACTTGTTCTGAATCCTTATCCTACAACCCTCAGGAAAGGAAGTATCTACATAATACAAAGTAGGGTTAAAAGTTTGGTTTTGGTGTGTAGGAATGAGTAATATGGTTTTTGGTGGGTATCCCCTATATATAGGTGCTTGCAATCCCAAGAGCTCCCGCAACCTTTGGCCATGGCTTGGATGAACTGGTTCTGAATCCTTACCCTACAACCCTTCACAATGTTGACTCTTGGAAGCAATCTATGAATCACCCAATGTACGCACCAACCCCCTAACGTATTGTTCCATATCTGGACCCGTTGCGCAAACAAGCTTGCCACACCTCCTCCTGCACCCAAAGATGGCTTCTGCAGATTAACCTTGGGGCTTTTAGGTTTAGGGTTTGTGATTCAGGGTTTGGGGTGGAGAGCTGAGGGTTTATGGGGTTCAAGGTTTAGGGCCAAGAGTGCAGGGCTTGGGGGCAAGGTTCTGGACCATGGAACTTAAAGTGGTCTATAGCACTGTGCAAGCATCAGAGGATTTAAGGCTCAGGGTTTTGGGTTCAGGTGTAGGGCAAAGGGTTGAGGGTTCAAGGTTCAGGGCCGAGGGTTAAGGGCTCAGGATGTAAGGCAGCATGTTAGGGGGTCAGTATTTGCCAAAGGGAATTGCTAGGTAATAAGCAGGGTTTTAGGTCTTGGGCCTAGGATTTATTTGCCTTGTATGGATCGGGCTAGCATCTTGATGTTCTGGGTAACCCCAAGAATCCTATAAGTACCTATATGGTATACTGTAGGGTTCTATACTAGCAACTTATAATATGTTTTGGGTTGCTCTCCCCCAGATATAGGTACTTGTGACTTTTTTGGGACTGAACCTGTTACAACTCTTGTAAGACCCGCATGTGCATACGTGATGTGTAGTTAGACTAGCAGAAACTACCAACGAGTCCTGTACCTCCAGATCTTGGCCCATGGAACCTCATGTGAAAAAACATAAGCACTGAACCCTGAACCCCAAACCCAAAGACCTTCCCTTTCAATCCTTAAGCCTAAGCCCAAAGCCTTAAACCCCAAGCCCTAAATCCTGAACCCTGGATCAGTGAGGCCCGAATGTACACTGAGTCTTTGAATGCAAATTTCATTGGCACCTGAGTTCCTCAGCCCACATCATGAGTATATTTATCTGGATGAAGCCTGGAACTTTCAAACCTGGAGCCCCACAACCAGTTCCACTGCTCTTCTCTATGTTGCTGTTGAGGCTTCAGCACGGCCCGGAGGATTGAGTGTATCTATAGGCATTTAGTGTATATTAGTATTGGTCTAGAGCCTACCTGAATTATATAAGGTGTCAGGATAGTCAGGATAAATTAGATTAGGCCATATGATATATTGGGTTGCTAGTATCCCTAAAGACTTACTTGGAATCCCTTGGGCCTGTGATATGATGCCACTTAGTACCAGTCCTATCTGGACAGATCTGCATACTGGGGCCCTTCCTCCTTAGACTCTGTGCTGGAGCTAGCCCACCCCTGCGGGACCGACCTAGCTTAAGCTACCATGCTAAGCTCTATAAGGATTGCTAAGACTTAGACTACTTGCGATCCTGCGGGGTGCAAAGCTGCAAGCCAGTCTGTCCACGGCTGGCAAATTGTGGGGACCGGATTTGCTGGAACCCCCTACAATAATCACCTTGAAATATACAGTAAGCTTTGTGTGCTAGTACATCATACTAACATTCAGGCCCAGGCCCTCTAGGAAGTATGTATTTGGGAGGAATAGACTAAAATAGATTTGCCTGGTGAAGTCTTGAGTTGCTACGGGTCAATCCTACTTCAAGGTCATTTCAGGCCTAGTGGTCGTCTTGCTATTGAACTCTAGATCTGGACCCAAAGGATCCTACGTATGCCTATTATGCAAGGGATGCAAACCCAACCATATGAGCAAGAACCTAGTATAGAAACCCTACCTGATAATACCATAAAAGTACTTAGGACTTGGGATCCTTTGGCTTAAAAAAATTGGAACCCTTGGAAACGAAAGTGGACCCCAGCCATGCCACATAGTTATCCGTGCGGCCTTTCGCAGCGGCAGCTGCATGCCTTGCTGCTGCTGGGCGTCCCGCTAGTGTTGCATCTGGATTCTATTTACACTATCCCAATGGATCCTTATCCTCAAGCATTTATATATACATATATAGTGTATAAAGTAGGGTTTCTGTACTTTAGCTAGAAATTAGTGACCGGGTTTAAGCTATTCATCCTACTGAGGATCCTTTGGATTTTGGATGTTTTTGTTTACTGTTGTGGGCCAAACTGGGGAACATTGTTTGCTGGTTCTGCTTTATAACCCCTGCAGCATCCACCTCATCGACTTCGCTGCAGAGGCGATGGGGCCCGAGGCAACCCGAGTGCCCCCGCATGTTCAGAACTGTTTTTAGAGTACCTTCACCCTCAACTTTGGGCCCTAGATCACTGACCCAAAAAACAAACCCCTCACCCAGAAAATAATCAAGGTCCCAGAGCAAACACCCTAATCCTGTCACAGTAGATGTGTCTCCTGATGGACCCTGACTTTTAGAAGAGATTTTGGGGTTTAGGGTTTGAATCTAACGTTTAGGGTCTAGGGCTTAAGGTTGAGAAATTTGGGTTTAGGGTTTGAAGTTTAGGGTTTAGATTTTAGGGTTTATCATTTATGGTTTGGGGTTCATTTGGGGTTTACGGACTCAGCCTGGGCCTTAGATCCTTAAACCCTAGGGGAACATGGACTAAGATAAGAATGTATGGTTGGCCCTACTGAGTAGCTAAAGCTCTACATCAAAGCCCTCCACCAAACCCAGGACTTGTGGGCCGTGGAGCTGTTCTCGGGCATCGGAACGGTGGCTCGATCCTTCGGTGCCTGGGCTGTGGTGGTTTAGAGCTTGGGGTTTGGGGTTTAGGGTTTAAATCTATAAGGTTTGGGGTTTAGGGGAATTCAGGGTTTAGAATTTCGGTTTATTTACGGTTTAGGGACTTAGCTTGGACCTTGGACCTTTCAGCCTCTGGGATTCCCCTATATCTGGAAAGGAGTTTCCAAAAAAGGGGTCCACAGCTCTGCCATTATGCATGCGCAATACACTGTGTATACAAAAAGTGCAGGGGACTATGATCGATAAGCCTCACCCACAACCCAATGCATTATAGCATATTCTCTATGGTATATGTAGAGCTTCTATACTAGGAATTAATGATGTGGGTCTTTCCGTTAAATGGGGGAAAAGAATATTCATGAAAGGGAACATGTTTGACCTCTCCGATGCATACTGCAAACCCTCCCTTTTGTTAACGCTCAGAGCCCAGTACTACAAAACATACCCCAGCACATACCTTGCAACATAGACTGGAACATGCCCCAATCCAAACCCCCAAAGGGTCCATGTAGCTACATAGTGTATACTAAAGGCTCAAAGGGGTTCCCATATAACTACTTTAGGGCTACATGGACCCTTTGGGACCAGTATTCCCTATATAGGTATTCCTACTTAGAACACCTATATACTCCTATTATAGGCACCGAAAATTTAACCTTCATCAACCAGACCTTCCATCTACCCTTTATACCCTAAAGCCCTAAATGCCGACAGTCAGGAACCATGTACCCGGGTCCGGGATCCGTAAACCCTGACCCTAAACCCCCAAGCCCCAAATTTAAACCCGACCCCTTTTTCTCTTGGGTAAAGTGGTTGCCTAATTTTTGGAACTATGTATACCCTTATCAAGAGACACCTATGACTGGAAATCTGGGACAGTCCTTAGTGTAGGGTCTCATTACCATCCTCCTCTGCTCTAGGCCAGCGTGGCTATGAGTCGCAGCGTGTCTGGATTTCGTAACGCTTTGTGTGTATTGTGGGAACCTGTCACCCCAAACCTTTGAACTTTCAACCTTACACTGGGTACCCTAAACCCTATATATAGCCATAAACTCTAAAACCCGAAATATAAGTCACCATGTGTCTGGGTTCAAGAATATAATAATGTTTAGTGTGGATTATAGATGTCTAGGGCTGAGTCTAGGGCTATCTCTTGGCCTTTCATAACTTCTACTCAAATCCCCAAGCCCTATCCAAACTGCTCCTGAGTATCGTCCAGCCTCAAGCAGTACTTAAACTGCTCCTGAGTATCGACCAGCCTCAAGCAGGACTTCTATATGTGGTAAGTCTCCCCAACAATCTCGATGAAGCACCCCAAATAAGGTCTGCGCACGACTACGCAGAGACTCGCTTCAACGACGTAGCCACCTTTGATGGCTTTCTCCAGACTATCATCCTGGTGTTGAGGGTCAAAGAGAAAGGGCTCCTCCACGTCGGCATGCCGTGCGCCAGCTTTGTCTGGATTAGCCGTAGCCGCCATCGCAGGACTGCAGAGGCACCCTTCGGCGATGAGACACAACCCAATGTTTTGAAGGCCAATCAGATATTGGGTCGTGTTGCTCTGCTGCTCGTCTTGGCCACTGTTCGGAAGATCTGGTGGCTGATCGAGCAACCGAAGTCCTCGATGCTGCCATACTGTCCCAATGTTCACGCAGTAATGGCAATGGCTGGCAATGTGGTACCGACATTTTACTGTCAGTACTACATGGGCTGCTGGGGCCACTGGTGCCCAAAGCCTAGCTTGAGTCTGGGCTCAGCTAGCTGGCTGCCGAAGCTGCAGTTCTGCGGCAGCAGGCCCTCACATGACCAAACTTGCCAATAATTATAAGCATGCACAAGAAAATCCAACCCTAGCGATCTTATGGTCCAGTAGCCCATACAAACCCAGCCCACGCTAGAAGCACTTTATTTCAATGGATATATGTACATATATAGGCCTTAGGGTTTAGGTGCTTAGGGTATCCAACCCTAGTGATCTTATGGTCCAGTAGCCCATACCAAAGCAAGCCCAGACTAGAATCACTTTATTTCAATGGATCCTAATCCGGCCTTAGGGTTTAGGTGCTTAGGGTTTTGAGGTTTTTTTGTTTTTTTCGCACCTCCACCTGCACCAGTTGGTACGGTGGGATTCCTGTCCTAACTGTGGCACCCTCGCTCAACCCCTAAACCCTAAATCCTAATACCTCAACACCCCTGTCCAGGATGAACAAAAACCTGCGGCGTGCGTTGCTGAACGTGATGCTGCGGCGTGGCCTCCAGACCACAACCAAAAAAAGGAGGCGGGACGGAACCGTGGCAGTGAAACTTGCCATAACGTTAACATCAGCATTCTATAGGGTATTGGATATCAATGGGTGGCTTATCCTATGTGGATTCTAGGACCCCCAAATTAATATTAAATGCCTTCAGGGCCTCCAAGCGGGTTCGGGCATTTAGAAAATATATAGGGTATTGGATATCAATGGGTGGCTTATCCTATGTGGATTCTAGGATCCCCAAATTAAATGCCTTCAGGGCCTCCAAGCAGCAGACTATAGGTCACATTTTATGATTGTTGCCATCACAAGCAGTGCTACATATCTACACCTACTAGTCCTAGTAGTAGATTGGGGCATGGTGCATCTAAGGACCGGGGCCAAAGACCTTACGAGATCTGGCGAGTATCCCACGAGCTTTGGGGATTTCGTGGCAGACGAGCACATCAAGGTGGCCACAGCCGTCTTAACAGGAATGACTGTGGGCTAATATATAGCTTGGGCTTAGCTTTGCAGGGTAGTCCAGGATTTGAGGTAAATTAGGTCTGCGGGTCTAGGGCCTCATTGGGTACTGGAAGGTTCATGCTATATAGCCTGGGCTTAGCTGTGTAGGGTAGTTCAGGATTTGAGGTAAATGTTGTCTGGGGGTCTGGGGCCTGATTGTGTACTGGAGGATTCATGTGTGAAGTGAAGGTTGGTTCGGGTCTGGGGTTCAACACAAATGTCTAGCTTGCAAGGTTTCTAGTTATAAGAGGCTGAGTTAAGACTTCTGGTTTAGGGGCTAGGCATGCTGCGTATTCATAGGGCTGAAGGTTCAAGGCATGTTAACATGTTGCTGTCTCCCAAGGCCTTTGACCTCTTACCATTTTTGTAGTTCACATTAACAAGTTGGATCCCACTCAGCCCTCCAGACAATTATATTGATGAAGTGCACTAATTATAACTAGGTCCCTCCTTACCCCAATAAATGGGATCCTGTGTACCCATACAGTATAAAGTACGTTTTCGGAATTGGTAACATGGTACCGGTATCCCTCCTATAGTGCCTAATTATCCCTTTGGGTTGGCCCAGGTTATCTCAGACCCGGCAATCGAGATTGACCTGGATGCCATTGTGGCGAATGCGGTCCCACTGGGCTGGCAGTTCACCGAAGCAAAGCTGGAAGTGATCCAGGCAACATTAGGGATTGAGATGGGTGGATTATGACATCATTCATTGTCAGGTCTACCAGGTCCTCAAATCCCAATTGGAACCCTATAATCCCAAAGAATCCTGAGTACAGGGTTTAAGCCTTAGGGTTTAGAAGGTTTAGTAAAGTTTAGTACATATATGGTATAGAATAGGTTGTCTATATATGCTGGGAATTGGCAAGAAGGTTTGGGTTAGTTGTCCTTCGATAGGTATTTTCGATTGTGATGTTGTTTGTTTGTCCACTGTCTCCTGGTAGCCTGCAAACTTAAATGCAAGCTGGCCCCCTTCCAAACTTGAAATCAGGCCGAGCTTCAGCTGATGATCGATTTTGGCCACTGGCAGGCTGACCCCAACTTGCCTTTAGTGTGCACTAGCATGCAAGAAGCTAGGCCGGAGCCCGCAGCCAGCAGCTGAGAGCTTTAGTTCCCAAAGGGTCCTAAGTAGCCATAAGGGGAATACTTACCCAAACCATAAGGGAAATTACTACTACAGAAACCATACTTTGTAGAATATAGGTACTTTGGACCCTGTTGGGCTTGTATAATTATATAAGTATGGCCCCCAGAGACTAGCAGTTCTTAATCAGGATAATGTACCCCAAAGGTTCCTGGGTATCTACACAGTACAGTAGGGTTTCCAGATCCCAATAATACAGAGAGCTCAGTTGCTGATGCCGGCCCCTGCAACCGAAAGATCTCCAGCCGCAAGGGTCCAAGTACCATAAGCGACAAGCTATGTGTAGCCAAACGATCCTAAGTATCTATATACAGTACAATGCAATTTTCCTATAATGAGAACTAATCATTAGGTCAATAGATATATAAGATCCTTTGGGGTATATGTATATGGTACAGGTACTTGGACTCTTCGGATTTGTTTGCTGGAACAAGCGGGACCCTTGAACCTCGATAAGGGCCCACTCTAGCTGGAACTAGCTACGTAGAAGTAGCAAGCTGCAGGATCAAGGCATCCGAGTGGCTGTGGCATTGCTCGAGATTGCGTAGCTTGCCAACAGAAGGCTAGGACTATATATATCTACACCCCACAACACTACAATCCTTTTCTAGTACTGAGGATGGGGACAGCCAAAAAAAGTACCCTATTTTGGGGAAGCCTAATATTGTATAAGCCCTAAACCCTGTACATATTCTAGATATCCCCCTGTATCCGCTTTACCCGTACCCGCAACTTGGGGAAACCCACCCTTCAACTTCTCCAGGGCCTGCTGTTGGTCCTTCAGGTCCCAGCCAAGGATGTTTTGCCTGAATGCTCGACGTTTCTTTGGGCACACCAGAAAGTAGGGTTCCTAATATCAGGAATTAGGCAAATAGCTTTTGCAAGCCTAAGTACAATACAGAGCCTTCAAAAATCCATTCTACTTAAGCGTTATTGTTCATGTGTGGAGGAGGGAATCGAGTTCTGGGTGCCCACATTGACATGTAGACAGTCTTCTGCTGCATGCGGGGCATGGGGCATGTTAGTGCAAGCTACTCATTAGATTTTATCAGAGCAACAGATCCCCACATATTAATCTCATAGAACACGATCCCAAAGGATCCTGTGTATTTATTCAAGAAATACCGATCTAACCCAGAGTTATTCCCTAAGGGTCCAAGTACCTAATAATCATATAATTATCCGAAACCTGTACTATAATTCCTACTACCCAAAACCTGAGTACCTAATTATTGGGTACATGGACCCTTGGGGATTATCATAGAATCATTAACTTGCACAATATAGATACCTAGGATCCGTTGGGAATTGTGTAGGGTATGTCCCCAAGCTTCGTCTTATGCAGTAGCCCCGAGGAGGTGATCATGAGATTCAGCATGGAGCAACCGTGCACCAAAATGAAGGTGCCATAACCCAGGGCTTACCGGCCCAAAGGATCTGTACATGTGTATATAAGTAGCATAACTTGTTAGGGTTTCCATATGAGGAATTTGGGCCCCAATGAACCAGCACATGTGTAGCTACTGCTACCATGATCATAATTTCTATTTACTATACTATGTATACTACAACTATAAAATTGAGTCCATATTTTAGCATCCCATACATAGACATTCCTTTGGATCCTTTGGGTTTGGCCGCGTGCCTGACTGCTCTTGTGGGCACCAATCATTAATCTGAGTATTGCTTTTGAGGATTGATCCATCAAGCTGGGTAGCAGCTGACTTCTTGTGCACCATCTGAACCTGAGATGACATGAATCATCAGAGCAAGCCCAACTAGCAAGTCAACATTGTCAATCCACCAAGATTGCTGTAGCAATACCCTTCCCCCACTTGTATGTGGAGCTGAGATCCATGGGACCTATAATTTGGGGGGGTTTGGGGGGCTCTGGGAGGGGGGCTCTGGGGGGGCTCTGGGAGGCCTCTGGGGACCCTTAATAAAGGGGGTGCAGACCGTTATTCGCCGTTATTGGGCGTTA
>CAJNIZ010042938.1:58965-75186 GCA_905231905.1 Symbiodinium pilosum
GCATTATTTCGCGTTATTCGCCGTTGGTGGGGTGGTCTGGGCAGGCTCTGGGTGGGCTCTGGGACAGACCGTTATTCGCCGTTATTGTTCGCCGTTATTTGGGGGGTCTGGGGGGCTCGGGGGGGGGGTCTGGGAGGCCTCTAAACCTCTAATGGGGGGTAGGGGGGGGGGGGGANNGGGGGCTCAGGGCTGGGGCAGAGGAGGGCATGGGTGGTAATTAGGTGGGATAGGTTAGTGGTCACAGTAAAATACCCACCCCAGCTCCGATTGTATGTTCTGGGATGTCACAACAGCAAAAAAGGAATAAAGGATCCTAGCATCAAGTAGAGCTTCTATATTATATGAATTGGTAATAGGGTTGGTAGTTCTTATACCTAGGTCCTTAGGATTCTTTATTCTCCTCCACAATTTAGGGTTCATAGCATTCCCTCCATGAGATTTCGAGTGGTAGGTTCTTAGCTGATCCCTCGGCTTTGCCTTGGCGAGCTCTTCTAATCCTCACCAGGCTGATAGAATAGTCCAGCATGTTCCCATTCCTACTGGATGAAGTATTCTAGTTCTGTTCTTGGGACAGGCACCCAAGTTGTCCAGGAAGGCTGCGATTCAGGACGAGGTGCAGAAGGCTCTTGCTGCTGCAGCATGCGGAGGCACCNNCCAGTAGTCGACTGTAGCTTGCAACAAGCCTGAGCATGCATTGTGTAATTTTCCATTGCTTAAAAAGAGAACCCCTGATCAGGCAGAGGAACTGGTGGTACCGGGGACACTGGTGGTGCAAACATGGGGAAGGAGATGGGTGCAGGTACCGATGCACCGAAGCGTGTGAAGCTTGTTCGAAAAACCTCTCCATCTAATCTTGGTGTGCCTCCGGGGTGCCCCTTGCCTAAGAAGCCAACTGTGTCCCCTCCCCCGCCTTTATCAATTCCTACGAAGCTCGAGAACATGCCGAAAGCCAGCAAGAGCCACTCACCTTTATAAGCTTGAAGCCCAAAGGGTCCTCTGTACTTATATGCAAGGGATAGTACTGAAACTGTAGGCCTAATCCCTATAATGTATAATTGTAAAAGCCCTACTTTATAGTGTAGGTACTTAGGATCCTTTGGGNNTTTAGGGTTTATAGGCTTGTAGGGTTTCTAGCATATTTCATTTTGCAAATCTTCCCAGGGATTGGTAGTCCCCCTTAAGTAGATAGAATATGGTGTATATGGGATCTTATCATAATATGCTCAAATTAAAGCCATATTCTATCTACTAAAGGGGGACTATGAAACAACAATCATGCCTATCCCAGGTGGTGCCTCCATTCTGCCAAGTACTGGTTTTGGCCTTAAGCTTGCCAAGCCCAAGCTAGAGCTAAAGCAGGAGCCGCGGAAAGTGCCACATGTGGGAAAGGCGGTTGCTGGTCCCTACCCAGCCATGAGTGCCCCTGCAAAGAAGCCAGCAATGGATGTTGACATGCAGCCAGTTTCTGACCAAATCGGCTATGTGCCAGCCCAGCCAGTTGTTCCCTTGGTTCTGCCAGCAGAGGCAGGCCAAAACCCTGAACCAGCCCAGCCAGTTGCGCCAGTGGTTCTCCCAGCAGAGGCACGTGCAGTGGCCCAAAACCGTGAATCAGCGCAGCCAGTTGTCCCTGTTTCCCCCAGCAGAGGCATGTGCAGTGGGCCAAAACCGTGAACCAGCCCAGCCAGTTGTCCCAATGGTTCCCCCAGCAGAGGCATGTGCAGTGGGCCAAAACCGTGAACCAGCCCAGCCAGTCCCTCAGCAGAGGCATGTGCAGTGGGCCAAAACCGTGAACCAGCCCAGCCAGTTGTCCCAATGGTTCTCCCAGCAGAGGCATGTGCAGAAGGCCAAAACAATGAACCAGCCCAGTGGGCCAAAACCGTGAACCAGCCCAGCCAGTTGCATGTGCAGATCGCCAAAACCGTGAACCAGCCCAGCCAGTTGTCCCCTTGCAAGTAGAGGCATGCGCAGTGGGCCAAAACCGTGAACCAGCCCAGCCAGTTGTCCCCTTGCAATCCCCAGCAGAGGCATGTGCAGTGCCCTTGCAACCCCCAGCAGAGGCATGCGCAGTGGGCCAAGACCGTGAACCAGCCCAGCCAGTCGTCCCACTAGTGGTGCCCCAGCAGAGGCATGTGCAGTGTGCCAAAACCCTGAACCAGCCCAGCCAGTTGTCCCCTTGCAACCCCCAGCAGAGGCATGTGCAGTGGGCCAAAACCGTGAACCAGCCCAGCCAGTTGTCTCTTTAAAACCCCCAGCAGAGGCATGCGCAGTGGGCCAAAACCGTGAACCAGCCAGCCAGTCGTCCCACTAGTGGTTCTTCTAGCAGAGGCAGAGGACCAAAACCACTCACCTGCCAGGCTCCCGGATGTAGACATGCTAGATGCACCCGGCTCCGGCACCCCTGCAAAGCCTCCAAGAGTAGCCACCCCGAAATCCACCCCAATCCGAAGCCCTGCCTTAAAGAAGCTGAGATGTGTAGAATCTGCTTCTAAGCAACTTTTCGGGACAGACCAGGCCAGGTGATGGGTTTGGGGTCTGGGGGTTTACGGTTTTATGCAAAGGACTGTATCAGAATTTCAGGACCAGTGCTTGCTATCACCCATAACCTGGCACTTATGAGTCAAAGTACAACTTACAGCCCTGTTCAGGCAAGTGTCATTTCCAGCAGCTCTGATGCTGACACCAGCACCACAGCGAACTCGCAGCGTGATCAGAAGGGATCCTTGGTGTGGAGAAATGAATCATGGACTTCTTTGGCTTTGGGTTTCCTCTGCCAAGGGCTTGGGTTTAGGGTCTAGGGTTTAGGTTTAGAGTATAGGGTTTAGGGTTTAGGGCTACGTAATTTAGGGTTTAGGGTTTATCCCAAGGGATCCTAGCTATATAGGGGATATAGACCCAAACAACATCACTAGTATGGAATCCCTACTTTATACCATCCACATACAGGGGATCCTTTGGGATAGTACATGGTTAACAATGTTCAAGGTCGCCTGCGAAGCCCAGACACTATGTCAACGCTCCCTGAAAGTGCCAGCCAGATGTTGCTAGAAACGGGGGGGACACTGACTTGGTCCAGCAGTGGATAGTCAAGGAGATTGCTTCGAAGTTTTTTGCTGCGGAGCTTGAAGACAAGCTAGACAGCCTAGACGAAGAGCAAATGTTGCGGGTTCAGAATGTGCTAGCCTGGGCAACAAAGGTCATTGGGGCCAACTGCACCAATGGGGTAGTGGATCTGAACAGGGCTCAGATTGCAGCCCAGCACCCTCAGTTGAAGCTGAACCCTTACGAAGTTAGGTACCTGCTGGAACCAGCGGTTGAGACTGCAAATGATGCGCTTGCAAAGTTTCGTGACTTTGTTAGTATGGTCAGCCACTGCAATGACAAGAGGGAAGCAGTGGTGCGGCAAGCTGAGCTCATGATACATAAGCTTAAGGGCGAGCTTGAGCAGGGTGTCATCAATGAGAGCTCCCTCAACCAGCGGGTCAAGGCGGTAGATGCTTGGGGCAAGAAAAAACAAGAAGACTTTGACAAGCAGCTGGGTGACATCGAAACCGTTGCTACAGACCGAATCATTGAGGCTTCAAGGATGATACTCGGGGCCTGGCACAACCTAGACTCCAACATGGGTCCAGTGTCTACTAGTTCCCTTTGCATTGGGGATCAGGGCATGTTGTCCATTCCTGAAGAGATGCCTACTGATCAGCCTGTTGATCAAGATCCCGATCTCATGATGCTGGCTGAGCTGGAGGATGCAGTCTCTGCAGAAATTGCTACCCTTGAGGACTGAGGGTTTAAATTTGCAGAAGTCCAAAGGATCCGAAGTAGCTATCTAGGGGATAGTCACGTAAAGCATACTACTACATAGTATAGAAGCCCTGCTTTACATCATAAAGGTGCTTAGGATCCTTTGGTTATAGGGGTTATAGTGGTGATAGGGGTTATAGGGGTTATAGGATTTAAAGGTTTACCTGCTTGTAGGGTTTATACTAGTACTGTTTATAAGGTTCATAGGCTTGTAGGACTTAGGGTGCACTTATAGCAAAGTATCTGCAGTAGTTATATGTATCAGTCTTAAGCAAGTGAGGGAAAGCTTCTATTGATTCTGAGTGAAACCAGTTCTAGTAGATTGAACCTTATTGAGACTTCTGTGGCTTCCTTATAAATGAACAAGACAAAGATTAAACCCTGAACCCTGATCCATGCGGGCAGGAGTCTTTCCAGGCGACCTTGACCATCGAGGCAGGTGGAGGTTTAGGGGTGAATTGGAGTATTAGAATTTGCAGTACTCCTAAATTGTAAACCCCTAAATCCTAAACCCTTTAGGCTGGTAGCCCTCCACTGTCCCCTGTGTATGTACTTTCTCAGGATATCTGCTGAATGTATTTTTGGCCTGGGCTGCAATCATGTGTTGTGCTCATGCATCCACTACACATTTTCAATGAAAACCCCCAAGATGACCTTGGAGGAAGCGACCTCCGATGTGGACATGGAGCAAGCTGACATGAGCAATGCGGAGCAAGATGAGCCCGAAGCTGACCCCACTACGACATGTGCAAAGGATGCAGCCCCATCGGCCAATGAGGGTCAAGGGCCTCACGGGGCCCCAACTTCAGAGAACTCTGATCTGGGTACGGGTACAGGCGCCCTGGACCTTGCTGTCACTTCTGCTCAGACTCAGGGAGCGGTGCAAGCTGCTCTGAGATCGGGAGTGATTCAGGAAATTATCCTCAAGCGACCTGAATCCTTCCAATTGAAGGAGATGGGTCTAGCAAATGTTTGGTGGCTGTCTAGAGTAAATCTAAATTCATCATAATGATTTAGCCGGCTACAGGAGGCTTCCTTGAAGCTCAAGGAGAACGAAAGCGAGGAGGAGCGCATCCTCCGAATAGCCCACAATATTTACATGAAGTTCTCCCGCAGCACCAAAAGTGACTTAACTGTTTTAGAGTATACCTGCTTTGTGTGTGAGGTCCCTTGAAACACACGAGCCTCACAATATGACATTCCACGCCCCAATATTGTAAACATCCAAACCCATTGCTCCATGACCTCATGCATGGAAGAATGATGTAGTGCAGCTTGAAGCCTCCAGGAACTGTGCATGCAAACCCTGCATCCTGCCCATCCGGATATCCCTTTGAAAGCCCTCATTGAAATACCAAGCTCAGCCTCTTGAAGCTAAATTATAGCTAGTATGCCTCAATGCAGTGTAGGGCCTACACCCTGAACCCAACACCCTTAACCCTAAACCCAACACACAAAACCTTTGAACCCTAAACCCAGGCAAAGCTTGCCCTCCTGAAGTTGTGGATGCCATGCGGCAGACGAAGAACGGTTCCTCAGATTTCATGATCAGAGCTGGAACTGATGAGGGTTCACAGTCTAGCTTGACATCAGGATCATCCTTCGGCAATTACTTGTCATTTGAGAACCCTGTAGAGATATTCTACTGTAGCTATGTATAGCTCTTTAGGATCCTTTGAACAAGTATGGTTGGGGACTTAGCTGAGGTACAAAACGGCTGGAAGATGTTTTCATGGAGTATCTCCAGTGCAATGGCTCCTGGATGTCTTCGAGTCTTGTGGTGAGGGCAAGCTCTTCGAAGCTTAGGGAAGTCAAAGGGGTGGAATGCTTCATGCGTCACATGGACCTCAGAAGCTGGGTGTTGACTTTGCCATTTTCATCTTTGGGGCTTCTCATATTTGTTCTGAGTTATGCTCAAGCAAATGGTGTCTTTTGTCCTAAGCCCCAAAGGATCCTAAGAAGCTATATATACATATATATATATAGTACAGAATAAGGTTTCTATACTATAGTACTAGGAATAAACGAGTTGGTCTAAACCAATATTTTCATGATAGGTGTCTAGGATCCTTTGGGAACTAGTACTGGGCATCCCAGAAAAGCGCGATGGCGCAGTTACTGCAAAAGTCATTCGTGACGAAAAGAGGGCTTTGCAAGAAGACCTGGACAAGAACCCGGATGACACGATTCTTCCCTACATTATGGCTCACCCAGACCTCCCGGGGAGTGAAGAAGCTTGGCCTACCATCTTTTAACACAATTGCCCTGGGTAAAGAGTACTCACTAGATTATGGTCTGGTTTGTTACCCATTTGCATGTTTCTATTTTTTCTAGACTTCAGGAGTGGGAGTTGATCCGAGTGTTCCAGAGTGCGGAGATCACCAACATGGACAAGTCTAGCACAGAAGCCAACCTCTCCACCACCTTTGACCTTGATGGTGAGCAGACGCGAGCAATTCTGCTACTTGCCATACATTATCAACTGCTCACCCAGAACAACCCAAAGTCCTCAACCCTACAGCCCAAGCCCCAAACTCCAAAGCCTCCTGAAGCTGATGTCAGGCCAAGTGCTCTACGGCTGGGCAAGGTGCTTCCGGGATCCAGCAATGATCGATTCCATCCGCAGCCGGCCCTACCACAACCAGCAGGGCTTAAGTCTCTGGGGTCGGTGGAGGATCTAGAGCAGAAGGCTGAGGAGCTGAAGAATATGAGGAAGGCTGGCAAGGGTATTGCCAAGCAGGTTCTAGCAAAGGTTAAAATGGTGGCTGACAAGATGACTGAGATGAATGGCCTCCAAGAACAGCTGGCAGCAAAGCCAGAGCACTTGTTTCTTGGCAATTTTTGGATGTAAGCATTCTGTCAGTGTCCATAATCCACACCCTGAAACCATAGGCTGGCATGTGCCCTGAAGCCCTTCAAGTCCCAAACCTGTATAGGGAACTCAAAGAAGATTTCAATGTGAACAGCTAAATCCACTTGGTACCAAAGGTCCGAGCCTCTTCGAAACGGATACACTGCGGAACTGGAGCTTCACAAAGCTGCCTTACAGGAGGCAGCTGAGAAGCTGCAGGCCAGTTTTAGGGGGTAGACACACCATATGGTTGCTGCAGAGGGTTTCATTTCTGCACACCTGTCAGCTGCTCTCATGCAGGAGAAGGATGCAGATGACGAGACAATCCAGGCACGTCTGGAGCAATTTGCAGATGTGACGAGAAACTACACATCCTCTGCAATGACTGTCAAGAAGAAGCTTGCAGCTTCAGCTGCATTGTCAGGTTTTGTTAGAGGGCTGTGAGGGCAACTTGTTCAATTGTGGGTTCCCACAGGATTGGCAAATTGGTCCCCATTTACTACGTATTTAAAGTCCCTATATACTTCAACAGTTCTTATGGTTATTGATTTCTGGATCCTTTTGGGCAGGTCTAGGTATAATTTTTTTGTGATAACCCATAAACCCTAAACCCCAAACCCAGGGGGATTAGGCCTTCAATCCAAGGCAGAGCCGAAGCCCAAGGCCGAGCCGAAGGCAAAAGCTAAGTCTAAAGGAAAGGCAAAGGCGAAGAGCAAGAGCAAGTAGCCCAGTGTGATCCAGATGCACAATTTGTTTTGTGCAACTTAGAGTCAGCCGTGCAAAGGATTTTCTTGTGCATCCGCAATGCACAGATCTGGACACATGTTATCAAGCGGTACTGTCATACCCTGCAATGCTGCTACTGCTATGGGTACTGCCCCCGTTCATTAACCTGTGCATTATAATACTTTATGTTTATATATATAGACCTAAATATTATCCCTGATATAGACTGTTACTGGGTGGGGGCAGGACCTGTTATAATTAGCTCACCACATGCCAGACAGTGGTAACATGTGTTCATTTGAGTAGGTTCCAAGTCTTCGCATCAATGGGGGGAGCCTGACTCGTTGGTGCATCTGCGTGTGTACTTGAATATACCCGGGGGCCGGTTTTCTGACTATGTGGGCTGGAGCCCGCTGATTGTGAATTTTCTCGCCTAGCTGCATGGCCAGCTGGCTTCAAGACTTCGGGAGAGCTGCGACTTCAGGAAAGCTGTGATGCAAAACAAACATTTTAGCTTCTGCAGATGCCCTCCTGAGCCCAGTGAAAGCTAAGATGAATTCCCATAAGTGCGCAGGTGGCAGGAAAAACCTTGGACCTCTCGCTTGCCATATCCTCAAATGCACCGGCAAAGGGGACTGGAGTTGGAAATGGCATTGGTTGTTGCTTTGGTTGTAGATACTAGAGGCCCCAATCCACAAATACTTAGAACTTCACCTATCCCTCAGCCTTAGCCTTCCCCTGTGAAGGAACTGAGCTTTGGTGGGGCTGTCCGGATGTTACAGCAGGGCCACAAGGACAGTTTGCCGGAGGTTTAGGGCTTAGGGGTTTAGGGCTTAGGGGTTTAGGGCTTAAGGGTTCAGGGTTTAAGCTTCAGGATATGAGGGACCTATCAACACTTAAACTTCTATGCCTGCAATATGCCTCTACCTCGAGCTTGTGTGCTAGGAGGTCTCCGCTCGAGGTGGAAGTCTGGGTGCATTGGGTGAGAGACTGCGACATGCAGGGGCTGATGGGAAGTGGAAATCTAATATTGAGCGAGATGCCATGTGTGCCATCACAGCCAGCTTGGGATCTGCAGCTTGTCTTTGCAGTCCACAGAAATGGTTTTTGTCCTTGGCTCATTACTGAATGAAGTGGCTTTGTATTTAGGGCTCGAGGTTTTGTGTCTAGAGCTGAGAGTGTGGGGCTTGAGGATAGTTAAGGGTTTAGGGTCTAGGCCTTAGGGTTTGCAAAGGAACCTCTGTACCTATATGATATAAAATAGGGTTTCGATGTATTTTATTGGGTATTATACCATAGGTACAAAGGACCCTTTTGGTTCTAGCTGGTTCTGCCTGATCTCAGGTGCCAATGGCCCAAGTCCAGGTGCCCATGCGGAAATCGCTTACGGATGATACACCTGTGTATCGGTGCCTCTAAATACTTGTTCAAATAGGATAGGTATGTTTTCACTACTTCTTGAGCTTGGGGCCCTTAGAGATAGTATTTTATTAGGGTTTCATTGCTAGGGTTTAGCAATGAGGACATTGCCCATTGTCCTACCTCACCAGCTGATACAATTCTTGTCCGCCAATGGAATGCTGGATGATGAGCTCAATGCGGTAGATGAGATCCGAGAGTACTGGAGACATGTTGCGCAGTACACAGAATGGGGACCGGGACACCCATCTGCCAATTTGCAGAGCACGTCCTTGCCTACCTTCATGTATGGCGACGACGTTAAATTCAGCAATGAGGAGAAGCTGACATGTGTTTAGTGGGGATTTGTTCTCTCCAAGAAAACGTTCAGTATGGATTCCCATCTCCCGCTGTTCATCATAAGAGAGGCCAGGGATGATAAAACCCCAAGAATCCGAAGTACCTGTATGAGGTTACTGTTCCAAACTGCAAATATCAATTACTACTCACTATTACTATGGAAGCCCTAGCCCGAAAACATCTGAAGTATCTGTATGGTGAAATTGCAAGTATGTTGCTCTTCTATGTCTAGGAATTAGGACAACAGTGTTGGTTGATATCCCCTATATGGTATGTAGAACCACTGGAACTTCCCATTATGGACTCTTAGGACCTTTTGTGTGGGTAACTTCTGTGCAGTGCTACAGTCCTGTCCACCTCTCCTGGTTTGAAACCCTTTTTGAAATATTCATAGTGAGATTTGTGGGTCAAACCGTACTGACAACCTGAAGGCTTTCAGCCTTGGCTTCGCTACCATTCAAGCATTCATGCGCCCGGCTCCTTGGTTGGATTTTGGCCAAATTACTTTGGAGCCCTGTAGCTAGCCAATCCCACTATTCATCGTGGAAATTCAACTGCTACATATGATTCCCTTTTGCAAGGTAGTTGCATCACTGAATGCTGCCCTCATGGGCTTTGTTCCGGAGCATCCCATCCTTAGTGATGATGGCGTCTATCAGCCCTTGGACTGCAATCCCCAGTGCTCGAGCAGACCCCTTGCAGTGGTGCACAACTCTGCGGTGCACTTTCCTGTAACAGAGCTCCGTGCAGATTGGAAGTTCTACAAGGAGCCCACAACCCTTAGCACACACAACTGGAGGCTTCATTGGGTCCTTTTTAAGACAATGTCCGTCCCTCATTCTCCGGCACCTGGCCATGTAGAATGCCATGCCTTGGGGCCCATATATTTGAAAAGCCTTGCGCTGCATCACGCTGGCGCAATGCTGTTCAAATTAGGGTGTTTTTTGAGGGACGGCCAGTTGGTTTAATCTAGCCTCAGCCTTTTGGGAGTGGGATGGGAGATAACGCTAGACGCGTGGTATTCTGCCATGAAAGCCGGCAGAACCCACATGTTATCACCCACATCCCGCAGCCCAGCCACGAAAAGGTGAGACTGTGGACCATGTCCGGTGTCCAAGCAATACAACTGCAGTCATGCCAAGGGTGTGGGGGGACAGTAGACGTGTGTGTGGAGGGTGGGTCAGGTGGGCAGGCTGGTAATGAGGTGGGTTCAGTGGGCAAGGTGGGGAAGGCAGGGAAGTGTTGGTGGGGCAGGGTTTAAGAATGTCTGTCCCTCGATCTGCAGCACCTGGCCACGTAGAAGGCCATGCCTTGGGGCCCATATATTTGAAAAACCCTGCCCTAGTGTTCCGCCGGGACAGAGCTGTTCAAATTAGGGTTTTGTTTGAGGGACGGCCAGTTGGTTTAATCTAGCCTCAGCCTTTTGGGAGTGGGATGGGAGATAAGGTTAGACGCGTGGTATTCTGCCATGAAAGCCGACAGAACCCACATGTTATCACCCACATCCCGCAGCCCAGCCACGAAAAGGTGAGACTGTGGACCATGTCCGGTGTCTCGGCTGGGATGTTCCCGGAGAGGCTGCAAGTGCAACTTCAAGCAACACACGTGTGGTCTGCCTGGAAAACGGGTGAGGCGGGAGGTGGGCAAGGTGGGTGAGGTGGGTGAGGTGGGTGAGGTGGGTGAGGCGGGCGAGGTGGGCGAGGTGGGTGAGGTGGGTGAGGTGGGTGAGGCAGGTTAGGATCAGGTGTTAATGGTTTCTGTTGCAGGAGTGGCTAAATCTTCGATGTGGGTGGAGTGCCACAGCCCTGTGTCATCATTGCATGGCAGATCACCCTCTGTGCTAGAGCAGCAACCTAGAAGGACATTGGAAAGTTTCCGGGAGCAGTGTGCTGCACAGGCTAATCAGCGTAGCTTCTTGCCTGGGTACCTAGCTGGTTATAACTTGTGTGTGTGGGTACCCCTCTCAAAATCACAACCTCGACTGGAATTCTATGTGTGCTGGTCTCATGTACATGTTTGGGGACAACTCAGGCTTTATCTTGGACCTTCAAGGATTCGCCCCAACCATGTTACGCTGGTGCTCCCTTCATAGCATCAATCTTGGGGTGCTCATCTTTGCCTGCGGAGGCTGTTTTGAGCTACTCTTGAAAGAGGCCTCCTGGGTAATATCTGGTGCACACCCCCCAGTTAAAAACCATACCATATAGTAGAAATTGGCTTCTTTGGGTCTTAAACTTTAAAGTAGAAAACTTTGTATAAATAGGGGGTCCATGAGATGCCCTGAAGGAAATCTGGCCTGGATCCTCCAAAGCCCAATCGCTGAAGGCAGCGTATGCGCAATTTCAGGAGTGGTGCAGAGAAAGGAGGATTACGTGCCCTGTCGAATGTATTGTATAATATAAGTAGCTTAAGAAGATTACATTATTTTCTGGGATCTGCCCATAAGCCCTGAACCCCTAAACCCTTACACATTGAGCCTACTGACTCCCAAGCCCCAAATTCGAAACCCTGAAACACCCCTGCAACTTCAGGCACTCTCAGCCTGTCTTTCAGCCGAAGCACCTTCGTGGCCAAGCTGGTGAGGTTGAGCTTGCGGCCAAGGCATACAATGTACCTTGGCTAAGGTTTTAGGGTTTAGGGTTAGGGTTTTAGGGTTAGGGTGTAGGTGGGGTTTGGGGAGTAGGGTTGGATTCAGGATTTTTATGATGGGGCTTCCGAGATGTATGTGGCCAACCTGTGCCTCAGTGCCTACACAAGCATCTAGTCTGGTGGATGTTCACTTCAAAAATCCCAAACCCGTATGGTATTGTGTGCTCACCACATGGACACCATAAAACAACGTAATTCATTATATATATATATATTGGGGGGGGGTACCCTTCCTACCAAAATTAAGATCCTCAGAATTTGGATGAGGCCCGTGTTGTGACTGCCTGGCTTGCGGATACAGTGCGCACACTCCTCCAGCAGGAGGAGTTTATGGAGAAGCCCAGAATGGTGCTTCTTGGGCAATGCATGTTACCTGGTTCTTGCAATATCCAGCATGTATTGATGATGTTTTTTGGGTTTCCGAACTCGGGCTGGATGTAGAGCTGATTTAGGGCTGGGGGTCATATTTGTGATTATTCTGGCCCATCTGGAGGCATTTCCTTGCCGAACTCATGAATGTCATTGAGCGAGCCCCCCGATATTTGAATGATGAGCAGATAGCTAGTATCAACTATGCTGGCAACACGGCTTTGACTGCGTATGGGATTCTGGCAGCCAGTTGTCTTGCTGATGGTTTGGGTTATTTCCAGCTTCGACCGAAACTTCATGCGACTTCTAGCAAATAGATTACTTTTTCTTTGGGGTGTATTGCATTTTGGGGTCTGAATAGTCATGTAGGGTTTAGGGCTTTAGGGTTCGGGGTGGGATTCCACTATAGATGTGATTCCCTATTTCTAGATGTGCTGCTTTGCAGCTCAGGCTCTCCAGGAACTGATGTACTTCAGTTCGACCGAAAGCCGCGCAGTGGGAACTTCATACATTTAGAGATTAGGGCAGGATTGTGCAAGGGTCACTTTTGGGATTACATAAGCCAAGCCCTAAACCTTTAACCCTAGATCCCTTCAACCCTAAACTCCAAAACCCTCAATCCTATTTGAAGTAGGGTTGATCTCCTGTGCCGTAGCCATCCATATGAAACTTTTTGGTTCCTGGGGGAACCAGTGAAGGGCCCTGATCTATATATAGTGATAACCCTTACTTGCCTAATAAGGAGTGAACTGGAGATTTTTTCATACGTTCCAGTCCGAAGACATGAACGGCAAGATGGTGTGTGCTTCGCTTCAAAGGTTAGAAGTCCTTAGCCCTTAAGCCCTCTTATCTCCCAAGGGTCTTAAGTATATGGGGGAAATATGGACCTAAACAATGTTAGTATTACTACGTCCTGGTAACTATGGAAACCCTACTTTATGCCATGTAGGGACTTATCATGATGCATGGGGTACTATATGTATTGGGCAATCATGAGGCATCGCAAGCAGGGTTCACGCGCGGTCGCTGGAGCGCTCAACCCTTTCGAGGTTTTACCTGTGGTCACATGGCTTACACCCTATTGTAGTTTTCCCATTTATAAATATTGTTAAGATGTTTGGGATTGCTTAGCTTTACAGTTGTATTTTTCCCATTTATAAATGTTGTTAATTTTGGGGTTGTTTGGCTTAACAGTATTGGATCACTGTAGTAGTCTTGGGCAGCAAAGGTTGGTTGCCAATTATCTGGATGACTCTGGATCTGATGATCATGATGAAATGCTTGAACCCTAGATAGGTTCCCTGGGCTTGCTACTTCAAGCCACTACCATGCAATTCAGTGCTGTGCAGCACCTCATGATCAGGGCTGGCCAGAATAAATGACACACCAAGTCTCAAAAACAGCCTCATTCTATGGGCCTTAACAACCTTTTATATCTGGCTTATGGGCTCTGACCATTTGCTGCGCATGAATTCCGGATCGAGCTCGCAGGATGCGCACTGGGGGCGCTGAAAAATTGGACAAGGGTGCAATAGCACCTCTGTGTGCAGCTGCTGCTGCTTCTACTACGTATACTATATCTTCTACTACATTACTACAAGGGGGTTTAGGGGCTTAGGGCTTAGGGCTTAGGGTCTAGGGGTTTAGGGATTAGGCCTAGGGTCAAGTACTACCCTACCTACGAAGCCCTCAGCCCAAATTTATGACATCAGCTGGGCCGTACCACTGAATCCTCACTTAGCTCACTGAACTGTTTAAAGCTGAGACCCCAACACTAGGAAGCCAAGAGACCTCAACACAATTTAGCTGGGAGACTTTGGAGTATGATACAAATCCTTGAGACCTTCTCAAAATTATTGCCTTATCAGGTTGAACATTCCAATAAGCTCCATGGCATTGCAAGAACGATAGAAGCTGTAGACTTCTAATTTCCAATTGCAAAAACCCTGAGCCGAAATCCTAGGTATAACCTGATACATGAATCCTGCCAAAGTGGAAGTCCAGTTCTTAATTCTTAAATGTGTATCCTGTGTGCATGCAGTGCCCCTGGGCTAAAACATTTATGCAATCGGATTTATCCCTCATTGTTATTCAGTTTCCTTTCTATAGGTAATCATAGCTTTGGGGTAATAGTTTGATTGGTGCCGGTTTGGTACAGGTATTGTACTGTAAGGGAGCACATGACATGCACTGGTTGCATGAAACCTTGGTTTTAAATAACACATGCCATATTGGCAACTTGGTAGCTTTAGCTCTTAGAGATCGGGTTTGGGTTCACGGGTTTAGGGTTTAGAAATCTCAGCAATTGCAGATTTGGGCAATTTCGTAGCTTTAGCTGTTCGAGATTGGGTTTGGGCTATGCGAGATTGGGTTTGGGTTTGGGATTTAGGGTTAGTGTTTAGGGTTTCAAGTCTAGAAATCTCAACAACACTGCAGATATTAGCAATTTGGTAGCTTCAGCTGTTTGAGAGGGTTTGGGTTTAGAGTTTAGGGTTGGGGTTCAGGGCCTTTAGGGTTTAGGGTCTAGAAATTTCAACAGTTGCAGATATTGGCAGTTTGGTTGCTTTAGCTGTTAGAGATCGGGTTTGGGTTTAGGGTTTAGGGCGGGGGTTTAGGGCCTTTAGGGTTTAGGGTTTAGGGTCTAGAAATCTTAGCAATTGGCAATTTGGTAGCTTTAGCTGTTAGAGATCGGGTTTGGGTAGGGCCTTTAGGGTTTAGGGTTTAGTGTTTAGGGTTTAGAAATCTCAGCAATTGCAGCATCATATACCAGCAATTGCAATATTATATACCCTTTTTTTATCTGTTTGTATAAGATTCTTCAAACTTCGCTTTTGACTTCATCTGGGGTTAACATTTTATGATCATATGTCTACTTAAAATGCATCACCCGGCTCTTTTATTTTTGTCCCAGAGACCACTTTCTCCCCAGAGAGCACTTTGTTCTGAGAGAGCACGCGGTTTGACTTTTATATAAACCACAAATACCAGAGTTTCAAGTGTATGCTCTGCCAATACTTGAGACCCTTTGGGTATAGGGGACTACTATAGGGGTTATGAAGGGGGATACTAGGAGTTTAGACAATGGTTCATATAACACTGGCTTGCTGCTAGGGTTCTTTCCTTTGCTTACCAAAATTCGGCGTCTATGGTGCAGGTTTTGGGAGTAAGGCTTCGGGTGCAGGATCTAGGGTTTGGGGTCAACCTTAACATGGGAAATAACTACTCGGATACCTAGTGAATAAGACCGTAAGGGTGCAAGGACTCAAATAATAGGGTTTTAGGCCGAAATACCATTAACAGTATAGTATTTCCTTGGACCCTTAAACGCTAAACCCTAAAGCGTAAGAGTGTGTCTTCGAAGATGGTAGCTTAGATTAAACTCCCGGGATTTCGGCAGAAGGTTTACGGCGTACCTGGACTTCCGAAATATACCCCTTAAAAAAAATTGCCTATACAAACCCTGAAGCTCTGGGGTATCTAGGCTATCATTGTTTGTTTTGAGAGGCTAGTTCAGGGAGTCCTCAGCCCCAAATGACTCCAAGTGTGCCTTCCTCTTACGTAGGATGCAGTTGAAGGGCCCCGAAAATTCATCCTCCGCATGAGAATTCCTCCGCGTGAAAAACTCCAAAACATCCTAAACCCAAAACTCTCAAAATGATGGTCCACAACCCAACCCCTGGGCCGCCAACGCCTCATACATTACCATCCTGTTGAGAAACACCCCTGGTGCGACACAGTAGCCGTAACCTTGTAGACGCGGCTCCTTGCTCCATGACGGCTTCATGGAAGACTTGAGCGGGGCTGTTGCGCTGGGGTTTACCGGTAACTCCGATTAACTACAGCTTGGTAGTGATTACCAAATGCCACTTTATAATCAGTAAGTAAGTAAAACCCATAAAACTGTAGGTATTTGCGGTTACACAAATTCCGAAACACTCCACCTACCTTTTATTATGGCCAAAATAGCCACTATTGATGGCCCATATATCCCCAACAAGGCGTACGAGGTCAGGTTTTAAGATTGAAGTTATCACGGCGAATGTCTGGTGAACCCTAAACCCTAAACC
>CAJNIZ010042938.1:75334-88249 GCA_905231905.1 Symbiodinium pilosum
TTTAGGGTTTAGGGTTTAGGAAAGTGCACCCTAAACCCTAAACCCTAGGCCCTTAGATTAGTGTTAGAAACATGTTCAAAAGTTCTTTGGGGATATACTACAATATCTGACCTAAATAAATCTAAGCTGGGAGAGAAGGGTCCTAGAACAAAATCAACAGCTTTTTGTTATAGAGTCCCCGGCTTCCAGCCATGCAGGAACTCATCTATCCAGACACACAGAAGATCACCCTACGGTTTCGGGCAGCTGTTTAGTAGGTACTTGGGCCCAACATTCCTACAGCGAAGCTGCTTTGGCTCCTCAAATCTGTCGTTATAATGGATTTAGGGTTTGGGGGAATTATGCATATACCATACCATACCACACCATACTGTTGATGGAGGAAATCTTGCACCACCTAGGGGCCCTAAAGTACTGTAATTCCTTAGGGACTTAAGGTGGTGCAAGATTTCCTCCATCAACAGTACTATACCGTACCACTACCACGCTACTAGACCGTACTACTACCACGGGAGGCTTCTGGGGTCCCCCCTGTAGGGTTTGGGGGCCCCAAAACGTGACAGGCACCTTACGGACGAGGTGGGTTTTGACGGGTGCTCTAGAAAACTCTAGTTCCCTAAAGTCCAGGGACCCAAATAAGAGGGTGTCAGTGCCCAAGTACTATAATATTAATGGCATTCGGGCCTTAAAGCCAAATTATTTCGGTCCTTGGACCCTTAGGGGTTTGTATGGCTTGATACGGATTGAATGTACATATGGGTTAAGGGCAATGGAAGTATTTGGTAATTGATAATTGATCAAAATTCCTGTTCCCAGTAAGGCCATATGAATAGCAATTTCCCCGATATGCTCCCTTGTATGTCGACTTATAGAAACGCCCAATAATTTCCGGAAAGAACCTGTAGATCACCTGTCATGTTCAAACCGAAGGGCTTCGCTTCGACGAGAACTTCAAGGGCAGCCGATTTAGGGTTTCGGGCCTAGATTCTGCTGGATGTGGAGGTCGAGGATCTACCTAAACTGTTGAACTGGATGTCCCCTGCATCAAGGCGGGTCTCAAATTATGTTACGTACGGAAGAATACCACAAGTCTGCTCATGGATTTCAGGCCACATTGACGTGTGCAAATCGTACCCGGTCCCATGAAACAAATCCTCTCCCCTAAACCCTAAACACCCTAAACCCGAGACGTTGAACCGTAGACCCTAAACGGTATACCCTATAGACCCTAGACCCTACACCCTACCAAACCCTGGGTTGCCCATCCTAGGAAGCCTTAAAGCCACGACCATGCCCCGCTTGGGTCCCCCCACCCACTTTTCTTGGTCGCGGAACATTTCCTTTTTCAGAGGGACAGAAATTTAGGGATATATAAGGGATCAATGGGATTAGCTATGAAAGAAATGTGTATATATATATAGAGGGTTAATTAGTATTAGATAGGCTTATATAGGTGACAAAAGGTTACATAAGGCTCGATGGCATTAGGTACGGTTATGTAAGGTTACATATAGGTGTGATATTTCCTAGCTCGGTACTGTAGATGTCATTGAAAAGTGTACCGTCCGGCGTCCTCGCTCCTAAACCTCCAAGACCCCAAACCCGACACCGCAAATCCCTAAACCTGAACCCCTATAGACCGCTAAAGCCTATTTCTAGTACCATCACCAAGCCCTAAAACCAAACTCCCAATCCTAAACCCTGAACCCCTAAACCCAAAGCCCCTAAACCCTAAACCCTCAAACCCAACACCCTAAAGGGCAGAAATTCTCCCTCCACGCCCAGGCGCTCACCCAGCGCCCAGGTCTCTGCCAGGTACTTTCCACCCGCGAAGCCGCTGGTAAAAGCACCTGATACACTAGGGTTCGAAGCCTAGGGACCAAGGTTCAGGCCTGGGTTAAGGGTCTACGGATTTGGGGATTTAGGGTATAGGGTTTACGGATTTCAGGTTTAAGGTGTGGGGTTTAGAGACTTCACGTGTGAGGGGCCTAGAGCCTAGAGTTTAGGGTTCAGGGTTGCAAGAAGTTGGGACCACGAGAAGGCATTATCATGAACATTTCGGTAAGGTAGAAATATTTGCAGGTTTACCTCGGGATACTTTCAGACTTAGCCCTAAACCCAGTACCGCAGCGCTTGTCCCCTCAACTTGACTTATCCCCTAAACCTTAAACCCTGAACCCGCTATCATGCAAGCGATTCCTCAGTACATGTATGGGAGATACTGCCCTCGAGTGTCATTTTTGATGGGCAAAACCTTATATGACCCCATACACCTAAACCTTGGAAATTATGGTAGTATAGTTTCAGGCTTAGGGTTTAGGACACCCACCGCGCTACTAATGCCTAGTATAGAAGCTGTAGTTTCAGACTATATGCCCGAAACCCTAAACCCGTAAGTTCCTTCGGATGTGGATGGAGGAAATCCTCCACGGCCTGATGCAAAGTATAGTCCCCCTTAAGCAGATAGAATATTGCTTTGGGTGTATTATAATAAGATCCCCATATACCACATATTCAATTTACTTAAGGGGGACTATATATCCTGGAAATAACAGCTTCTCGTTGTTCTAGGATTTTGTCTTTCCATACTTGAGAAGAAGCTGGAATAACCAATCGTATGCCCTTGCCCTCCACGTGTAATATACCACCCAAACATAAGTTGAAGTCTAAAAACTCCTACCCTAGGGATCCAACTAGCCCAAAGTAGGTCTTAGTTGTTGGATTTCATCCCTGGGGCTGTATTTATCCCACTCCCTGAACCCTAAACCCTAAACCCTCCTGATCCCTAGTCATGCCTCGGCAGCAGAGGTAGATGAGCAACACGAAGACAAAGACCACCGCAATGAGCAGCGAGGCCGCGTTGAACACAAACAGCCGGTAGCCGCTCCTTGACTTACTCGTGTTTACGGGGGTTTTGGGGTTTAAGGTTTAGGGTTTAGAGTGGAAGAGCCAATAGAAACCAACACTCAGACCCTGCGTTAAGCTATCAACACCTACTCGTTGGTAGGTTCCTTATAAATTCTATACTAAGGTTTATAGTAGGACCCCACCAAAAAAAGTAGATTTTGGTAGGCTAAGGTAAACCCTGAATCCCAAACCAAAACCTAAAGCCTCTGGGGCCTAGGGCTGGCCAGCGCCCAGTGGGGTGCGGGTAGCGAATCCCTATCCCTAAGGGTCCATGTAGCTAATAATTGGGTACTTAGGGCTTTGCTAATAGTAATTGTAGTACAGGTTTTGGCTGTGTATATGATTAGTGGGTACTTGGACCCTTAGGGTATACTAATCCTTCAATAATCCTTATAGTAATCCCTGCACCTACTGCACTAGTCCTCTAAAGCACCAGTAAGTTGTGCTTCCGAGAAAGATTGACGAAGGCGGTACTCTCAGGAGGTTCTAACCCCTACCCCCTACCTATTCTTAAGTCGACTACCTGGACCCCAAGAGTATGTAGAATAATGGCCTTTATGGCTATTATTATGGGTTTAGTGCTATTACTTTACATACTTTTGGGGTTTAGGTATACCCTAAACACGAAATCCTAGAACCGAATCCTCAACCCTCAGCCCTACAACCCTCCAGGTTTGTAGTCGTGAACAATGATGTAGGCGGTAAGATCAGGAGATTCCAGCCCCTAGTAAGACTTGGATGACTATATGAGCTAGAGTCGAAACTCCAAGTATTCCCCTTAATACTCCCCCATATAGTCCCAAACATAATCCCCTATATAACCCCGCTTTAAAGGGTTTAGACTACAGTTCATATCATGAACCCTAAATCCCAAAACACAAGTCCCAAATTCTAAGCCGCAAGCCGAAAGCTTTTTACCGTCAGGGTGTCGCCATGGGCCCCCCTGGACTAATACGCTTCACGCTCCATGGTTTAATATACGTACTGCAATGCCCGTAGACCCATGATGAACTGTGCTTCATTACAATACAAACTGAAAGGAATTCCTAGCCCAAAGGGTCCATGTAGCTATATGGTATATACTTGGGGCCCAAAAGGGGTTCCCATACACCTACTTTAAGGCCCAAGTATATAGCATACAACTACATGGACCCTTTGGGTAGGTTAGGAAAAAACGTACAGGGTCCACGGCTTCGGGGTGACGGTTGATGCTACAAGTCCTTCCCCAAAGGGTCCATGTAGGTATATGGGATATACTTGGGCCTTAAAGTAGGTATATGGGAACCCCTTTGGGCCCTAAGTATATACCATATACCCACATGGACCCTTTGGGTTCATGACACTAAATATCCTACTTTAAAGCCCAGGAATTGGGCGTCAGCAGGACGAACTAAAGGCACGACTTCCGCCACATCGGGGAGTGTTTAGGGTTAAGGGTATGTGAGAATTGTATGTGATCATGCCTTATGGAGAGGCACGGGTGTAGTTCCTGATCTGGCAGTGCCAACTGCTTTTGACTATGAGGTCCTGGCCGAACCCAAATCCCTAAGCCCTACACAATTGGTCCAAAAAGCATCTCCAGAACAACCCCGCCCCCCCTGTGGATGCCCCCAGAGAGACTGTACAGAGACTGCTGTCCCTTCTAGTTGAGTGGCGGCTAAATTCTAAGGCTCTGGGGCGGAAATCAGATAAGGGGTATCGCTTGGGATTAGGTATCGCTTCCTCGGGAAACTAAACCTAAACCCTATATATACCCTAAACCACCCATGGCTCCTGATGCGTTCCGGAAAGCATCCGCCTCAGAATCAGGAGGCTTGAGGAGGGAACTTGGGCTCTCGTAGGCTTCTGGCAGCTTAGGTTAGGATTTAGGGTTTAGGGTTTAGGATTAAGGTTTAGGGCGTAGGGTTTAGGATTAGGATTTACGGTTTAGGGTTTAGGATTAGGGTTTAAGGTTTAGGGTTTTAGGGTTTGGGGTTTAGGGTTTAGGGCTTAGGGCTGTTGCAGCCACCCACTGCTATCACTCCGGTTATAACTCTTGCAAGCACTAATCGTCCAATGACGAAAAGGGTGTAGTGGTGCATGCCATTGGAGCCTTTGAAGCGCAAAAGTCTTACCCATACTTACCTGAACCCCAAAAGTATGTAGAATAATGGCCTTTATGGCTGTTATTATGGGTTTAAGGCTATGACTCTACATACTTTTGGGGTTTAGGTAAGTGGTATTAGGGAAATAGGTCCTGATAGTACTCCCCTTGCAATTTCCTGCAAAACCCAGCCGCCAAAGACTCTAAACCCTGAACCCTGAAAAATAAACCCCGAACCCTTAACCCTAGATTCCCCCATTGCCAACCGAGACATAAGAAAATCAGGGGCTGACAACCACGTTAGAGTTTCCCAAGTTCATTTAGTGGCCCTGTGTTGCGGCGCCTTTAGTAACGATGTGTTTGGGGTATAAAACGGGGACCCTGCTCTTGAAATACCCCTTTGGTAAACCGGAAAGACTCTAGAATCGGCCCCAAAAGAATGATCTGACATCCCACCTAAACCCTAAACCCTACCTAAGGTTTAGGGTCCATGAGACTCACTGAAAAGGGCGTGTCACATACTGACTCACAGATAGAACGCACAGAACGACGGCAGCACACTGAAACAAAGTTAAGGTTTAGGGTTTAGGGGTTTAGTGTTTTTAGGGGCGGCCCCCCCCAAAAAAAAACTCGTGGAGAATCTGTAGAGCTTCACCAGACTTAGCCGCCATGTTACTGTAGACCCATGATTAATACACCCCTCCTTTCAAGGGCCTCAATACTAGGATCCCTATTATAATCCCTGTAGAGGGGAGGAGGTTGATTAATCTGGGGTCCACGTTACTTGGGCGTCTAAGGCCCCTTAGACTCTCCCGAACTGGACTGATATATAGATTTTTTTCACTTTTACCCTAAGGGTCCAAGCACCCAAATAATAGGGTTTTAGGGTTTAGGGTTTTAGGGTTTAGGGTCCAAATAACCGATCTCGAGGGCCCAAATACCATGAACATTATGGTAGTTGGGCCCTAAAACCCTATGATTTGGGTCCTTGGACCCTAAACCCTAAACCCTAAAACCTTGAAGCCTATTGTTTGGGTCCTTGGACCCTTTGGGTTAGGTAGGGCTAAGGCCGCAGTTGAAGACCGTCACCAAGTCCTAGGAAGCTGCTGTAGCAATGTTAAAGCTACATCCTATGTCCTCATAGGGTTTAGGGTTAAGGATTTAGGGTGTAGGGTTTAGGATTTAGGATTTAGGATTTAGGGTTTAGGGCTTAGGGTTTAGGATTTAGGGTTTAGGATTGAAGGGTTTTAAAGCCACATCCTATGATTTCAGCCCGCTGCCTACTCCAGGCAGGAAGGTACAAACTAATGGTTTCCATTTTCTTTTCCATTGTCCATATAGGCCCCATTGTACTATAGTAGTTTCCTTTGTGTTCCATCACCCCTTTACAACCCAACTTCATAGTGTATTCGAATTCTTCGCCTCAGGGAAAAAGCTGCTGCCGGTACGGAAAAATACACTTCTCCGTGAACGCAGGAAACAAGAAAATCACGAGCAGTAAACGAACCTTAAGGTAAAAGAACAGATACTTTCCTGCCTTACGCTCCAACTGTGTCATTATGATGGTATAGGATAGGCTTCCAGCTTGTCCAGAACAATTAGACCCTGAAACCCTAACCTTCAGATTCTAGAACCCCTGGACCTTGCAAACCATGCAACCATAAACTCAAGAAGCCCAAGAAACCTCATGATTTGGGCTTATTTGCATTGGCACCCTGATCAACACTAAGCCCCAGAATCCTCAACCCTGAAGCCTAAACCCCAAGGCCCAAAACCAAACCCCACACACACACACAAAACCCCAAACTCTAAACCCCGAAACCATGAACCCTAAACCCCAACCCAAAAACCTAAACCCCACACCCTAAACGGCAAAACACTAAGCCCCAAACCCAAATCCAAAACCCAAAACCCCAAACCAAAACCATCCCAAACCCTCCAACCCTCAACCTCAAACCGCATCCGACAGTCTGGGCTCCCACACGATCCTCCCACCAAGGTGGGGGAGTCCAAGCCGTCCACAGAACCTCCACCTGGCGCAAGGGCTTTAGGGTTTAGGGTTTGGGGGTTTCCGAAATTTGGAGTAATTTTTTGGGGGTCCCCATAATAAGGATTATCGTATTTTGGGGTCTGTATTGGGCCATGGGGTCCGCTATTTTGCCATTTTGGGAAACTACCACCTGGCGTAAGGGATTTACCGTTTAGGGTTTACCCTGAACCGCGAAAAGAGTTAGGTTCTAGGGTACACAGATTCTGAGTCGAGGAGGGTTTTCCCCAAACTTTTCAAAGTTTAGAGTTTGTAGTCCCCTTAAGTAGATAGAATATGGGGTATATGGGGATCTTGTTATAATATACCCAAAGCCATTCTTCTAGCTACTTAAGGGGGAACTACACCCTAAACCCTAAACCATCAACCCTAAGCCCTAAACCTTAAGGGGGGGACTATAGGGAGCTTCGGGATGGCTAGGGCGGCTTAGGGTTCAAGGAAGGAGAAACAAACACACTTTTTCCTTTCGGCCCCCTAAGGGTCCAAGGACCCCAAAAAATGGACCTTTAGGGCCCAAAGACTATAATATTAATGATTAAAAGTGTTTGGGGCCTAAAGCCTCTTTTTGGGGTCCTTGGACCCTTTGGGGGCCTGTAGGTCTTCTGGCTCCTTTTTTTCACAGAACGGAGGAGAGAGAGACTTTAAGGGCAAGGGTTTAGGGGTTTAGGGTGTAGGATCTAGGGTTTAGGGTTTAGGGTTTAGGGTTTAGGGCGCAAGAATTGAATACATGGAATTTGTTTGTACTCGTTCTATTCTTTGGTCTTAAGACGTTGCATGGGGGGTTCTCTGAGCAGCATTACAGAGCTCCCTTGGGAAACCCTAAACCTTAAAGCTTATAACCTCGAAACCCTCAACCCTGTACCCTGTAAACCCGAAACCTTAAACCCAATACTCTATGAACCCGAAACCATAAACCCTCTACACCCTCTAAACCTTATAAACCCTATAAACCCATTTATCCCTATAAACCCTAGAAACTCTACAAACCCTGCACCCTATAAACCCTCAACCATGAACCCTAAACCTGTTCTCCGTTGAATCCCCGTACGTCCCACGAAAGCCCTTATTTGAGAAAACTTGAAACTCTAAGTCCTTTGTAGGACCCAGGGTTCAGGGTTGAAGGTTTAGGGAACCCCCTCAAAGATAGCGCCTAAACCCTAAACCCTAAATCCTAAACCGCCGGGACTATAGGAAGGTCCTACTTCAATCTTATGGCTTGGCGTTCCCAAACCTCCCTCATCATGTCTATACACCTGGTATATACGGCTCTTTCATCCCGGGTTGCTAGTAAGAAACGTTCAATTTAGGGTTTAGGGTTTAGGGTTTAGGGTTTGGGGCTTAGGGTGATGGGGCAAGCAAACTCTTCTTAACAAATCAATATTCTGGTCACTTAGCTTACTTTCTTTTCTTAAAAACCGACACAGAAAATACCCTGAAACCTGAGCCCAAGGAAGGGCCCCCATATGGACCCTAAACCCTAAACCCTCAACCCTAAACCCTAAACCCTGATTCCTAAACCCTAAACCCTGAACCCTAAACCCTAATGCTAAGAGCTCAGCACTGAGGATTCGGGATGCCACTAGGGTTTAGGACTCAAAGTTGAAAGGAGATGTGGTGGATGCTAAAACTCCTGCATGACCCCGGGTAGCTTGTAACTTGTACTTCGGGAACTCTCATACCATACTGTACTGAATTGTACTATCCTGCAGGACTTGCAGTAGCTGGGTTGTCAAAATTCCGGTCCCGTGTGCAAAGTACTTTGGATACCCCAAATGGGTGCCAATCCTGAAGAGAGCGACATGTGCTTGCAAAGTATTGGAAACATCCCTAAACCCTAAACCCTTGAACCCACTACTCCAATGCCTTGGTAACCGCGTATGACTGGGGTTAGAACTCTTATACATGGGCCAACCTGTGAAAGGGCATTTCAATTTGGTCCCCAGCCCAAATCTATGTAGTTACTAAGTACCATGAACCTGCAAGCAGAAAATCCAGGGGAACGTCAGAAAACAGTGCAGTCCTATGGCCCCGGACTAAAGGGTTTATGGCTTCAAGGTGTGGGGTCTTGGGTTCTAAGCCAGGTAAGACCTGAGCCAGTGCTCGCCAATGCTCGTTCGGCCTCGATGCAGAAGTAGCGATCGAGCATGGTCTCCTTCGTGTTTCTACAGTCAAAGCGTCGAAGTGAAGAGTCAAAGTTTAGTGTTTAATGGCTTCCTTACACTTGGCACCTTGCATGAGTACTTGGGTAGTTTGGTGCCGGAGTTCTATATCATATAAGGTTGTGTGGGGCCCGAATGACTACGTGCTAATTCTGCTCCTTATCACGAAACTCAAACATGGGCCCAAATGTGGTTCTCAGTAGTCTGGTGCCTACATTGCAACGCCTGTGTCAACCCCTTATTTGCATTTGATGCTCCACAATTCGACGAAGAAGGCCCCCTAAACCCTGAATTCCACATACCCCCTAGACGTTGGATCCTCTGTTTGCGTCCCTTAGACTACATGTTCTGGACTGGGATTGTCCACTCCAACCCAGGGAGCCCGATACCCCGTCATTGAGGAATATACCTTAAATCATAGAGTTCCTAGAATCATTTAGGGTAAATTCTTTCATCACGGAATATTGGGTGTCCTGGGAGAGTTCATGGGACTTAGTAGCTACGCGGGCTAGGGGTTAAGCGTTTAGGCTTTCGGATGACTGGGAGGGTTACTTGGAAATTCATGGTACTTAGTAGCCGAACTGGCAGTATAACCCACATGCTCGTCCACCGAGTCGGATTTTACATAGCTTCGTCCAGTGATAAGTAAAAACAAGAACCCAAGTATAAGTAACCACTACGAACCCTAAACGCTAAACGCTGTTTAATTTGATGGACTCCATCTGTCCTGGTATCCACCGACAAATGCGTAGAGGATTGTTGCAAGGCTTTGAGTTTAAACAGGTTTCGATAACCCTGAACCCTAAACAGAAGACGCTACGAGTCTCGTATGCTAGCCATAAGGTCCCATTAGAGAGGGCTGTGGTTCCGATAGTAACCAGATGGTTTCAAGGTCTAGAAAGTTTGAATGAAAGTTTATGCAAAGACCCCAAGCCCCAAACAATAAATTCGCAACCCAAAAGGCGAAACTGTAAAACCGTAAGCACGGAACCATCCTGAAACCTTAACTAGGGGAAACTATGATCGAGAACGCTCTTACGCTGGGTGAGCAGGGGCCATTGAGGGTTTGGAACTTTCCGTCACGTAGATAATACAAAGAATTCGTTCTACATCTCCTGCAAAGTGCAAAGGCTGGGTACATGACCGAACATGTGTAGAAACAGTGCAGTTGTTTTAGATACCGGCTTGACATGTTTGTTACGGACCTATCTCCATGGACTTGTGAACCGTAACAACCAGAACTCCAAACCCTGCAAGCGCAGATACGCATATCATGGGCTACTTTCCTACGCCCCATGTGCCAGGTAGGCAAAATTATTGTTCTTTTGCGTCCCTGTCAAAAACAAGGCCCCTGGCAATTAAGGTACCCCGAAAAGGGGCCATGATTTTGACAACTGTCAATGTATGGCTCCAGGACCCAAAGTCCACGAATCTATTACTTGGAGAGGCTGGGATTTGAGAGTTACTTGTTGAAGAAGGCTTGAGCTTAGGACTTGTAAGATTTAATGTTTTGCGTCTCGTGCTTCGCCTTTTCTCAGCCGCTAGCCGCTAGGTTTACGGTAAATTGAGCGTGTGCAACGTTCAGGGCGCATTGATCAAGAAAAAGGGAAACCTTTTCTTGGGCGTTGATATCCCTTGTCCCCTTGAGGATTTACATCTTCCAGGCTAGGTGAAGCTTCGAGGAATTAAGGCTTTGGGCGTTGCAGGCTTCCATTGATGCCCGAAGCCCTGAGCCCTAAGTCTACACCGGAAGTTCTCAGCCTTGAACGCCTGAACCCTGGACTTTGCACTCTGAACCCCGAACGTCAGATCCCAAACGCTCATCACCGTCTCAAGCGGAATTAGGCACTTCAAGGGGGGCTCCTCTTGTAGGTTTTCGGGTTGGGAGGAGCTGCAAAAGCTAGACGTTACACCCAGTAATAGAAAGACCGGTAATAACATATCAACAGTAATAACAGCAATAACAGTGATAGCAGTAATGATGGAAAGAACGGTAATGAGCGTAGTAACAGCAATAACAGCAACAATAGTAATAGCAGTAATAACGGTAATAGCGGTAATAACAGTAGTAACAGTAATAACAGTAATAACAATAATGGCAGTAAAGACAGGAATGGCGGTAATGTCGACAGTAACAGAATAACCAGTAAAAACAACAACAGTCGTACCAATAGCATTAGAAATACTAATGAGAATAATAACAATAATAGCTGGTGAGCGAAAACTTGCAGTCAAAATCAAGAAGGACGTGCTCTCGCATCTCACAATTTGATCAGATGCAGCAAAGCGCAAGTTTGTCCACGGTGCCTGAAAGATTTGCTTCGAAGGTCCCGTGCCGAGGTAGAAGCTATCGGACCCTGGAAATGTAGGGCTGAACCCACCCCAAAATAGCATCCAGGTAGCCTTCAGCACGCAATGAGAAATTAGGAATGCCCTCATCAGCCGCATGATGACTAAGGCGACTGGGGTTTAGGGTTAGGACGCCATGCTCTATGAAAGCACTTTTGAGTTTCACCTGTAGCTCTGCGTTGAAGTACTTCTCACGGCTTAGGCCACGTTCTATGCGAGGCCCAGATAGGTTGCTTCTTCCTAAAAGAACAGTCATAATGGCAAGAATAATAAACGGTAATCCCACTAGTAAGAGTAATAGTGATAATACAAACTTTAAAATTAAAACAACTTAATTGAAAAAATAACCCCAAGACCCGCTGTTGGTCTTCTGGAAAAAGGCCGGAGGTCGGTACATGCTAAATGATGAATCCACCCTTTCCTTGGTGGGACTTCCTGGCCCCCAAAGGTAGGATTTACGATTGAGGGTTTAGTGGCGCAAAACCACGTGAAACAGCCAAACACATGGAATTTTACGTGGGCTTTAGTCTAAACTCCAAGTATCCCCGTTGATAGGCCCTATAGTAGTCCGCTAAATAATCCCCCATAGAACCCCCTTCTAAAGAGTTGCGATAGCGCACATACGTTCGGGCTTCAGAGATCCTAATTACTGCTGAGCCTTTGTAGAAAAAGGATACCCTAAACCCTAAACCGCGTGGCAAACGGTAGTTTATGAGATTTTTGGTCCCCTGGTTGGGTCTTGATCTCCTGGTGACATGTATTCCCAAATTTTTCCTGCCTTACAAGGATCTTTGCAACAACCCTTATAAACCCCCTATATAAGCCCTATATAATCCTTGAAAATCCTATCGTTTGCATTTTCTTTTCCAGTTTCCCAAAATAACCTCAATATTAACCGCAACATAACCGGCTGAAGGATCTGTAAGTTGCGAGACGAGTGCTCAAGTTCATGAACAGAAGCTTGAAAGGGACAGCTAATGACAAAATACAAAAAATGTAGGGGCCTAAACAAATGCCAAAATCATCTTTAAAGGAACTGACGTATCCTATACTAGACTTGTACAAGGTTCTGGGACCATGATCATGGGTAGACCCCTGATGAATAAACCCCTCCCCTTAGTAAGGATCATAATAGAGATCCTAATATTAAGGCCCTTAAAAGAAGAGAGTGCGTCGGAATACAGGCCTGTGTTTTCCAGTGAAAACAAGAGTTTTTTACACGTTTTTAGAGGTTGAAGCCATAAAAAGCATATATTCCCATTCTAAAGTGTTTGCTGGTTGTCAATGCATTATTTCCATGTGGGTTTAGGATACTTGGCAACGCTTTCCCCAATCTACGGGAGAGCTTTGAATTCCACTAGCACTTATAC
>CAJNIZ010042938.1:92470-109507 GCA_905231905.1 Symbiodinium pilosum
TAATCCTGCAAGAGTACGACGTTTGGGGTTTATCCCTACCTGGACCCCAAAAGTATGTAGAATAATGGCCTTTATGGCTATTATTATGGGTATAGGGCTATTATTTTACATACTTTTGGGGTTTAGGTAATCCTGCAAGAGTACGACGTTTGGAGTTTATCCCTATAGACCCCTAAAAAAGGAGGAGCTTGGCCACCCCATCCCCAAAAGGAAAGACGCTATGATTCTGAAGTATTATGACTAATAGGGTTGGGGGTCCTGGGCTGGGGTCATGCAAACCCTGATATGACTAGGGAAACCCTAAACTCCAAACCCACCAACACACGCAGTCTAAGCCTAGCCTTATTAGCCTGCCTGGATGAGGAAAAGCCTGCACCACCGTAGTTTCAGACTTAGAGCTTAGGGTTTAGGGTACCTTATACCCCAATAAATGCGGCATTTGGGTGATCCCAAGTCATAAGCCCTGACCATAAACCCTGCACCGCAGCGCATGGACAAAGTACAAGACACAAAGCCTTGAATCCTAAATCAAATTGGTGCAAAAATCTTAAACCCTAACCCCGAATCAAACTCTTCCTGGCAAGGCTCGGGTATATTGGCCGCATTTCCTGTGCTTGGAAGATCCAGGCAATTACAGCACAAATATGAGGGGTTGTATGGGTAGTTCCCAAAACTAGGGTCCCATTTTGGCACCCCTAAATATTAGGTGCCGCAATATAGTTTGTAACCCAAAGGGGCTCATGATCTCGAGAATAACCCATACAGGCTCAGTTCGAGTTTACATAGGTGTATCGAGCTAATATCACAAAGTTATAACTTGTAACTGGTAAATTTACGCAACACACTTTTGAGTTGCAACCGTATTAAGAGACTTATGGGAGGTTTATCATGTGTCAGAAGTACGGTGACATTTGGGTTATTGTAACTGGGTGATTTCGCTCAAGGGGTTGTCATGTGAGGTTTAGGGCTTAAAGGTTTCGGGAGGTTTGGGGTTGAAGCTTTGGGGTTTAGGGGCTCAGCGCGTAATGAGCTTCGGGTAGGATTTACCCTTCCCAGTTCAAACCTACTCAACCCAAACATGGCAAAGCCAATACAGCCGTAAAACAGCTCGTGCGGGGCACTTACGTCCAAGTGTGGGTGGGGGCCCAATCTAACTGATATCTCTAAACCCTGCGGCCCTCCTCGCCCCCCACCCCAATCACCACTCTCTGCACATCAAGCAAGGCCGCCCTTGTTAGGAGTCCTCTGAATAAAGTTGATAATCAGTTTGGGTCTATATTGGCTCCCTCCCATTTATGGAACCCCCCCCCCAAACAGCAATGAGTTGTTGACCCAAACCCTGTAGAATGTACGCGGTTTAAGGTTAAGGGTTTCCCTACCTGTTGCAAACCATAACACCCGAACCCTACATTCCGCTAGGACGGGCCCTAACTGTTGGAAACCCCTGGATAAAGCTATGTGCCACTGCAATCCCAAACCCTAAAACCTGCACCCTAAACCCTAAAAGCCGCAAGTGAAGCTTCTTACCGTATGAGCGGAGCGTCGGCGACCAGGAAGTGCAGCAGCGCAGACCAGCCTGGATGCTTGGAGTTCAGGGTTTGGGTTTAGGGGTCCCTGTCTGGGGGCCCCACAATGAGGATGAACATATTTTAGGGTACATGGTGGGGTCCCCCTATTTAAGGAAATTACCATTTAGGTGTCTTAGGGCTCATGGTTTACGTGTTCAGGTTACTAGGTGTTAGGGCGTAGGGTTGAGAGCTTGGGGCTTCAGGGATCTGGATGTCAGATGGGGGTATAGAGGGGACCAGCTAAGGGATGTTCCAAGAACAAAGGCGGGAAAACTATGGGATCATATATGGAAATTAGAGGACTTGCTCTACCCCAAACAGAAATGAAACCCGACCCAGACCTCTTGCAAACATGAGAGTAGCCCCTTAGCCTTAGTCGATTTCAGCAACCATATTAATATATTGTTTGAGCCGCAAGCGCGCTTCAGTAAGACAGCAATGCCGGAGGAAACAAAAACACATGTTGTAGCCTCATAGCTTCGCATGACTGCAGCACTGTAGATAGCATTGAAGACCCCGGCCCCATAACCATATTCAACCCTAAACCCAAAATCCAAAACCCTCAGCCTAAACCCCTAAACCCTGAACCCCTACACACTAAGTCTTGAACCGCCTAGATGGGCCTCCCACAGTAGTCAACCTGTGTGGGCTTTGGGAGCACAAGGACTCCTAGGAATGAAGACGGGTTTGGGGTTTAGGGTTGTGACATCCTAACATCAAGTGCCCTACTTAGTTGGCCATTGGAACCCTTTGAAAATATTTGTGTATAGGGTCCTTATGAAACCAATTAGGGAAATTTTTAAGCATCCCAAAGGCCAACCCAGACTATATACAAGATAGAGTCCCTTAAGCCCGGAAACCAAAACCTTGAGCCTTACACCAAATGCCAGGATACTTGCCCGAGAGGGACCGAGTTTGTACCCGAAATCTTGAATCTGAGGCCCAAAGCTTTCAGCCTTGCAACTGGCCCTAATCAGTACACATCCCCATAGAATTCCTCTGCATCTGTACAATCCCTACATGCCGTTGAAAGACCTGAAATTTTGGATACCCCCACATCATCTGCTCCCGAACTAATCCTTGATCGCCGGGGCGCGAGGGCAACAGACGCTCCTCCGGCAGCAGCGGCACATGAGGCGCCAGGCATCTGAAAAATCCTACGGAGTGTGTCCGTGCCTGCTAGGGGGGGTTTTCTGGTTTAGTTGCCCCCAGAAGGCCAGAAGGACCCTTCTATCATGAGATTTGGGGAAATCATGAGCTGGCAAGTGTATAGGTGGGAGTACTGATTCCCATAAGTATAACCTACCCCATACTAGTCTAGAATACTTATAGCCGTACCCCAACACCACAGTTACCTTCAAGGTGGGCTGCTGCTCTGCCACTTAAGTAACTGGGCTTCTGGGGGGTAGCTCTCAAGTTGAGATTTTAGGCTCATGTGCCCGAAACTCTAAACCCTGCCTGGACCCCCAAAGTATGTAGAATAATGGCCGTTTGGGCTATGTTTTAGGGTTTTGGGCCATTATTTTACCTACTTTTGGGGTTTAGGTGGACCCTAACCTGTGACAGGCTCCTCGGCCGCCTGGGCTCAACAATTTGAAGTCCAGGCTGCCAGGCAAAGGCTTTAGGGTATAGGCAGGGTTTAGGGTTGAGGGTCTGCTGCCAGGATCTTCAGGACGAGAATCTCAGCTTGGGACTTAGGATTTAGAGAATTTAGGGTGTAGGGTTTCGGGTTGGGGCTTAGGGTTTGGGGTTTAGGGTTCAGGTTTGTTTAGGGTTTAGGGTGTAGGGTTTACGACCTGGTTCTCGGGGGTACCGCGGCCTTGGGCATGTAGCTCCAACAAACAAGGGCTCGCAGTCGCAGATGCTTCCCTCAGCCCCGCCATGTGCCACCATGCGGTTTAAGGTTTACCTAGAAAGCCAGTTACCAATACTTATAGGCAACATTGCCCTAATTTCCTATTACTTTGGGCTAAAGTAGCCCATTATTATGGGTAATTAGGCTTTCTAGGTAGGTTCTAGGATGACCATCGCTCGTTTCAAGTAACCTGTTGACCTGGCGCCCCCCACTGCAGTCAGCCCCACTGCGCGGAAGTTGCCTTACATGAGCTATAGTCTTAACTCCTAATAGCCCCCTTCATAACCCCTACAATAATCCCCTATATAATCCGCTATATAACCGCTTTGAAGGAGTTTAGACTATAGCTTACATGGAACTGCCTGAGGCTTCAGAAAAGGGTTGGCTGGTCATGCTGTGTCCACCAATGCTGAATGCGTGGATGATGAGAACTGGGTGCAGCTCGACAGAATACGGAACTCAAAAACGATGTTTGGGCTTTAGGGTCAATCTTTAGGGTTGAGGGAAACCGCAGAATCGCAGTACGAAGAACTCTTCGTCAAAAAGCAAGCAGCGGTTGAAGCCGAACATGCAAACTGCCATACGTAATCCAAGCCCCCATCCAGTATTCCTAACCTGAGTGGTATAAACTCTCAACAGTCAAGCCTAAAACCAGGAAGGTAGAATCCAAGCCGTAAACCCTGAACAGTAAAACCCCAGACCCTGGTGGGTGGGCCAGTGCGCACCCGAGCCCTCCGTCGTCGTAGTCGAAGGGATTGCCATCTAGCGTCGGTTCCTTCTTCTGGGTTGGTGCTCAGGAACTTACAGGGAAGTACAGGGCTTTAGAGCCAAACCAAAAAGAACGGAACCACGATGAGGAAATTGGGTCAACTGATACTATATAAGCGGTGCAGGAAAGCTATATGAGAAAGTCCTGTTCTAAGTATACTGATACTGTGACAATTTGATTCAAACTCCTTACCAGAAGGCCGGTCTTGGAAGGCTGGAGCCAAGGTTTAGGGGCTGAAGTCTCAGGGTTTGCTTACTCGCTTAGGGCCTTAAAGTCTCGAATTCAAGGTTTTGGTGGGGGTCTGGGGTTACCACGCTAATGGCCCTAAACCCTAAACCCTAAGTAAGTCTAGGGGTTTGCTCTTCAGGGTGGGGGGGGTTGAGGAATGGGGCCACAGTTGGGATCATTTAATCGAAGACCACCTCCATCTAACCAGCAACCCTTAAGCCCTGAGCTGCTGTTTAGGGTTTAGGTTTGGGGCTTAGGGTTTAAGGGTTTAGGGTTTAGGGCGAACAGTCATGCTAGGAGTTCAAGATTTTGTGAATTTCCATGATCGAAATCAGTCGTACCAGCCCGACTCATGTTGAGCTTCCTTGTAGACAGGCGCATGCGGGCGTCGATGAACAAAAAGTTCGTTGACTTTCGTTTTGCAATATACCCCTGAGGGTCCAAGGACCCAAATAGTAGGGTTTTAGGGCCAAAATACTACAAATACCTATTACTTCGGTCCTTGGACCATTAGGCCATGGCTTGCAAAAGAAAAGCCTTGCAGGAACGAAGGACAAGAGAAGACAATTGAAACGCTCCATGGCTGGGGATGGGTGTATGTAGGGGTTAGGGTTTGGGGTTTAGGGACAAAACCCTAAACCCTTTTTCTTGCATGTTCTGCAAACGACAGGTAGGCAACCCCTAGGCAATAAGCCCCAAGCCCAGAACCCAAATCGGCCCACTCTCAGGCAAAAACAGCACAGCTGAAACTTAGGGTTTAGGGTTTAACCTGAAACCTCTGTATCCTAACATCCATTCGAACAATACCCTTCTCTGGCTATCCTATGCCCTACCCTGGGCCATATATCCCCTAAACTCTATACCCCAAACGTGAAGCTCTAAACCCAACACGGGCCTCCGCTTCGGCCACGTCTCCATGGGACATGGTGGTCAGCTCCTCTGGTCAAAGCTTGGTTGGGGGTTTTGGGCTTAGGGTTCTAGGGTCCCAAACCCTAAACTTTCCTAAGAGGAAGGGCACCTTCACCCAAACCCCAGAGCTCCTGAACTCCAACTCAGAATCTAAGCCCTTGAACCTCAACCCTTTAATCCCTCAACCCCTCACCAAGTGAACACTATACCTGTTGAGCCTCTGAACGTCGTGAACCGTTCACTCCCTCAACCCTGAATACCGGGAAAAAATGGAACCATAAAACCTCGAAATTGTAGCCTAAACCCCAGAAAATCCAAAACCCAAAGGCCTAAGCCCCTTCCCCATGCCCCCTGCACATCAACAGCATACAAACCCAAATCCCTACACCCGAAACCCATTGAGCTCCTTACGCGGTTTAGGGTGTACCGGAGGTTGAATCAAGTAAGACGTTTTTCTTCTCATGGAGGACTATAACGAAAGAGCATCTTCGTTGCCCCTATAAAGGAGTCTGGAATCCCGTAGCAATTAAGCCTAAGCCTTATAAATTTTACGCGCTAAACTGCAAGCCCCAAACCTTCTCTGGGGACTCTGGTCCCCGCACCTCAACTGGTGATGCGTCAAGCGCAGCCTGTGAAACAGGACGTGGCGACTGGAGGACAGCCTTTGACCGTCTAGCCCTTAACTAAAAAGGCTACACGGGATTTCTGTAACCCCTTGAAAGGGGAATAAGGGAGATTCCTATCTACACATATATGTATGGATGTATATGTTATATGTATATATGCATGCCCCCGAAAGCTCCAAAGAGGGGTTCTCAGCATGCAAACTACCAACCTCGGTTCCTGGAATAGGCGTGTTGGATTCGCACTCCCTGTCGGGCAAGATTGGTTGATGCAGAACCGTGCCCTAAACCCTTATAAACCCTAAACCCTAAACCCTAAACCCTGAACCCTTCACCCTAGACCCTGAACCCTAAAATTCTAAACCCTAAACCTTAAACCCTACCTAAACCCCAAAAGTATGTAAAATGATGGCCTTTATGGCTATTACTATGGGTTTAGGGCTACTATTTTACATACTTTTGGGGTTTAGGTAAACCCTAAACTGTATCCCTAAAGCGTTAAACCGAATGTTCTATGACTGTCCAACACCAAACGTCTGCACGCGACCTCGTCAGCCTTTCCTGTTCTCGGAGACTGATCCATATCTGGGGGTTTCCCAAAATTACGGGTGCCTTTTTGGGGTCCCCAGAAACAGGATTAGAGCATGCTGGGCTCTACGTTGGTGTCGCCGCATTCAGGTAAACTGATCAACACTTCTTCAAGAGCTGGAGCACACCGCAATTGAGCAGTAATAGTTTTGAAATCTTCGACTTCATCATCTGAAGCCTACAGGCATGGAAGCTAGGAAGCATGAGTGTTACCCACACCCTAAGTCTCAAATCCTTGCAAAGCGATCTAGGGTTAAGGGTTCAGGGAATCCCTGCCACAGCCTGACGACACTTTACCCGGAACATCGAGCAGAAAGGGGTCCAGTGAGGTATCACGTTGGCTATCTGTGGTTTAGGGTTTAGGGTTACTAGCTCTGATATGAAATTCGACTTGAGACTGTCAGCTGAAAGCATTCACTATGGGCCCCTGGTATAGGCCCTTCGTCCTGGGATCCATCATCTTATCCTGTTACATCCAGTCTAGAGCTTAGAGCTTATTAGGACCATATTAGGGCGCCATGGTTAGAATCTGAGATTTAGGGTTTAGGGTTTGCCTAGGATTTGGTTTTAGGTTTGAAGGTCGAGGGCTCAGGATTTAGCAGTTGTGCGTGAAAAGGTTGATGGAACAGTCATCTAAGATGGTCTGTCAATGGTTTAGGGTTTAGGGTTTAGGGCTTACCCTAAGGCTCCTGGACCCCCATAATGAGATCCCAAACCTTAGCCCCCAAAGCCGAAACCTTCCCCCAGAAAGCCCCAAATAGTCCCAGGAGCCTTAGGGTAATCCTGGGAAACGAAAGTAAGCCGCTTCTACATCCATAAGAACCCCACATCCCCTGGCTGATCCGGAGCGTCCAGGTGCCTAAATGAAAGGGGTGAGAATATGTATATACACACATATATATGTATATATAGGTTTAGGGTTTAGGGTTTAGGGTTATATATATATATATGAGCTATAATCTAAACTCCTAGCATCCCCCTTAATTACCCGTATCATGTGAACCCTACCGGATAGCTGACGGAGGATACAAGAAAGATGTCAGATGGACTGAGCTGCCTGATCACCTTGTAGGGTTTCGGGTTTAGGGTTTCGGGTCTAGGGGTTTAGGGTATTTAGAGTTTCGGGGTTTAGGAACTGAGGGGTTTAGGGATTAGGGCTTAGGGCACCCCGATATCCCTAAACCTGACCACCTTGTAGGGTTTCGGGGTTTGCTTCTTTTTTTTTAATGGCACCTCTTTTCCGTCTTGGACAAAAGAGCTATTGCGCAGGCTTACGGTTTAGCGTTTAGGGCACCCCTATATCCCTAAAAACCTACACGAACCCAACCTAGACTGCTAAACCCTAAGACCGTCCACCCAGTCCCAAACCCATAGGGTCCATGTAGTTATATGGTATATACTTAGCCCTTAGAGTGGGTATATGGGAACCCTTTGGGCCCTAAGTATATACCATGTACCTACATGGACCCTTTGGAAAGGCAAGCCTGTGTCACGGGTTCCGCAGGAGTAGCCCGCAAAGTCCTCAGAAGTCCCACCCCGAAGGAATCCAGGGAGTTTCCGGCTTAGGGTTTAGGGTTTAGGGGTTTTAACCCTAACCCCTACCTGACCACAAAAGTAAGCAAAAGAATAGCCTGAAACACCTGAATATAGCCCAACAGCTCATTAGTCTACATACTGTTGGGGGTTCAGGGAGACCCTAAATCCTAAGCATTAACAGCGTATACAGGGCCTTTTCTTTAAGAACCATAGCTCCTTGTTCTGCCTGGCAGGCTGGGTCACCCCAACCCCCATGTAGCTCGTATGGGATCCTCAGCCCAAAGCCCTGAACCCGAAAACCCTAAGCCCCTAAACCCTGAACCCTACACCCTAAACCTGAGTTAAAGCTGGACTTTCAAAGTGTGGGCTCTCCTAACCAGCCTACCTACACTTTTTCAAACTAACATGGAAGCACATAGGCTCCCCTTTTAGAGGGTCTGTAGTCTTTGTAGTGTCATTTTGGAAACCAAATGAATTTCCGGGAGTGTATATCACGAATCCCCCCCCAGGTGCCCCCTTAATTGGCCTTAATTCGGCCCCGGACAGCAGTCAGCAGGAGTGTAGTCTACATTGCACGGGACCCCTGAGTTTATGCAGATTGGGGAGGGCATAACTTATCCTCTGCATTCTGTTTACTTTAGAAATGAACAACCACCTGAACCACAGTTCAGGTGAGGGCACGAAGGCTGCAGCTGTGAAACTTTATCAATCACCAAACTATAGCTTACTACTGTACTATTGGCCCGTACAATGTGGGATTTTTGGTTACCCGAGGACGTAATGCAAAGGCCCGATGATCATCAGATGAACTCTAGTGCAAACTCCCAGTATCCACCTAAATAACCCCTACAATACTCCCCTATATGATTCCCTATGCGAGCTATTGTCTAAGCTCCTAGCATCCCCCTTTATAACCCTTATGATGGTCCCCTATATAATTCCCTCTATACCCCATATAACCCCCCTTTTAAGGAGTTTAGACAAAAGCTCATATGACTCTAACCCCAAGCTAAGCCCTGACACTCAAAACTTGCCCTCGCCACCCTCATTAATCGAATCCTTCGCATCCTATGACTCTAAATCCTAAGCTAGGCCCTTCAACCCTAAGCCCTAAACCTGAAACCGCAGACCCCCCAACCGAATCCATTTGACTGCAAAGCCAAAACCCTTACACCCTAACCACTCCAAAGATGAGGGAAACTTTCTTTCTAGGCCTATGGAATATATGTATACATACACATATATACATACACACACATATATATATATGTATATGGAAAAGTATAATACAAATATATATATACACATATATATGGTACTTTCCCTAAATAGGGGGACCCAATATAGACCCCAAAACAATATTATCCTTATCATAGGGACCCCAACATGGTACCCCTCATCTTGCAAAACCCTCCCATATAGATAGATAGATAGATAGATAGATAGATAGATATGGAATACACGTACTAGATACCTCATTACACGCTAACGCCCCAAAAGATCTGGGAACCCCATTGGGCCCTATGTAGTATATGTATACATAAACCAAATAGCTACATCGACTTTTTGGGCCTGAACCTTCGAACCCCTACACCCACTTCTGCAGCCCTAAACCCTAAACCCTAGAACCGTAAACCCTAGAACCATAAACCTTAAACCCTAAACCCTAGAACCCCAAACCTTGAGCCCTAAACCCCAAACCCCAAGCCTTACACCCTAAACCCCAAACTCTAAGCCTTACACCCTACCTAGACCCAAAAAGTATGTAAAATAATGGCCCTAAACCCATAATAATAACCATAAAGGCCAATATTCTACATACTTTTGGGGTCCTAAACCCTAAAACCCAATCCCCAAATAATATAGCAGTTTCCATTTTCTTTTCCATTCTTCTGCATACTTTTGGGGGTCCAGGTAAACCCAAAACCCTAAACCCTACACCCTAAGCCCTAAACCCCTCCCAAAAGACGTCCTGGCAGGCGCTGGATGGCCTCGCTGCCCTGCGTTTTGTATCCCTCGACCCCATAGGTTTAGGTTTCTAGCGGTTACCTGGACCCCAAAAGTATGTAAAATGATGGACTTTAAGGCTGTTATTCTGGGTTTAGGGCTATCATTTTACATACTTTTGGGGTTTAGGTAGGGATTTAGAGACTTAGGGCTTAGGGTTTAGGATACAGGTTTTAGGGGTGTAGGGTTTCGGGATTGAATGATTTAGAGATTTAGGTTTAGGGTTTAGTGGTTAGGGATTTAGGGATCTATGTCGCAGCTTAGGGTTTGGGGCTCAGGAGTCAGGAATTAGGGATTGGAGTTTCGGGATTGGGGATGAAGGTTGGGGTTATAAAGGGAGTATCGGGTTTTTGATTTACCAACTGCAAGGCAATGAGAGTGTGGATCATGTTTCCTTGGCATACCGTTATGTAACTTATCTATCTATCTATCTACCAATCTATCTGCCTATCTGGGAGTCTATATCGCTATCTATCTGCATGCATATGCAAAATGAATGCATGCATGCATACATACGTGCGTACATACTTACATACATACATGCATACATACATGTCGTCCCCCTTAAGTAGATCGAATATGGGATATATGGGATTTTTACTAGAATATTCCCAAAGCCATACTCTATCTACTTAAGGGGGAATATACATACAAAGCGGAACCTTGATCATCTACATTCTCATACGCCATAACTTCGAATTACCCACGAGTTGCAGGGTGATTACTAGAAAGTTTGTAGCCCCTAAGCCCTAAACCCAGGCTTCAGCGTTCAGAAGGTGACGGCTTAGGGCATGCGGATCGGATCAGGGACAAACTTCAGGCGTGAAGAACTTAGTGGTATGCAGGTAACGGGATTTCCCAAAATTAGGGGTACCTAAGTTAGGGGTTTTGTAGGGTTATGTAGGAATTATATAGGGTTGTATAGGGCTTAGGGATGTTTAGTGGGGGTTTCCAAAAAAATTAGGGGTGGCTTTTTGGGGGGTCCGCATAGTAAGGATTAGAGCCTTTTGGGGTCTATATTGGGTCCCCCTAGGTAAGGAAACTACTGTTTAGGGTTTAGGGGCTCCATATTGGGGAAACTACCGTACCGTTCCCCTGGAACCACATCAACTCTCGAAAGGTCTCCAAAATCATGAGCAGACAACCCTAAACCCTAAACCCTTAAACCCTAACCCCTAAACCCTAAACCCTCAAACATCGATGGCGGCTACATGGGAATGCAATGGAATAGGCTTGCCGTATCATATCCAAGACACCGGCCTTGTACAGCAACCCAATAAACGTCAGAAGCCGTGACAAGGGATTAGGGTATATATCCTAAACCCTAAACCCCAAACCCTAAACCCCTAAACCCTAAACGCCCTAAACCCTAAGCACCTTCTTTTGAGGGGGCCTTTGGTTCGGGGGTGTTCCCAAGCAGATTTTACGGACTGGGACGGCTGGTTATGACGCACATCACATACCATAAGTTGTAATATACTATGATATTATACCATAAAATACGATGATGAACTATAATAGACTAGAATATACTAAAGGCAGTTCCGAGGTCAAGGCTGGCCACCGCGCATCAGGATGCGCATGGCGAAATGTAGCATTCCGTTCTTGCCGCTGTTGTCAGAGTCGCCTGACATGTGAAAGCCGTACTTGACCATATCGGCATGTCCGTCGGTCACGGCGTGGGCTATGCAGGTCTGGCCATTGACGTCTTGGTGTGCGTATGTGCAAGGTCGCCTCTTGACTTGACTTTCCACCTGTCAAGGAGTCATGCCAGACGACAAGGGGCAGTTACCCCAAGGGTCAAAGGACCCAAAGCATAGGGTTTTAGAGCCCAAATACTATAATATTAATGGTATTTGGGTGCTAAAGCCCTATTATTTGGGTCCTTGGACCCCTAGGGTTAATAAAGGGTTTAGGGCTAAGGAGGTGCAAAAGCCTAACAGCTAGAAAGGTTATTCATGTCCGGGGGCCTCTACGCAGCTAGAGGAAACTCCCCGAAAACCCAGCCACAGCTACGTAGGTCCCAACCCTAAACCTTAAACCCTAAAAGGAATATTTGCTCCCAAGAATTCCTTTGGTTGAAGTCAAGGGCCCCTGCCTACTGTAGCAGCGCAAAATTATAAGAGAAGGCTTTTGTGGCATTAGAAGAGCAGAAAATCCGTCGACAAACCCTGAACATGTGATCATAGTTTAGGGTTGATTTTGGCCCCTCAGGTTGTCTGGTGTAGAGGGCTTCGGGCTAGGGGGCCGAAAGAGTCGAAGCAGGGCCTAAAGAGGCTGAAAAGCAGAGACTGCAACGCTAAATCCTGTACATGAGACTAAGGTCTAGAGTTGAGGGTCTGGGCTTGAGACTGGGGTGTAGGGTTTAAGGTTGGGGTTGTAGGGGTATAGGACTCATAGTCACCTAAATGACTTAAGTACAGGTCCCGGAGGACCTCCATTTAGCCCAAAATTAGCCCTACCTAAACCCCAAAAGAATGTAAAATAATAGCCTTAAACCCATAATAATGGCCATGAAGGCCATTATGTTACATACCCTAAACCCTAAAACCTAAACACTAAACCCTACAACCCGGAGGTTAGGAGTCGCTCACGATCCTCGGTTCCCTGCCCAGAACCATTTACACAAGGATCACCTAAACTACAATAATGATGCGCCACAATCCCCTCTAATCCCTACCTCTATCTATATGTACCTAGGAACATGTATGTATACATACCTCTATATACACATATATATATATGCGCTCTTAGGTGTACATATATATATATATACACATGCTTAGGCTTTCCGGGTTATCAATCCGCATCATTACAAAAAGCGCCCAACCCTGAACCCAAAAACCCTCGCAGACCCCTTCTTCCTTTGCTGCTGGCCTAGCGAAAGCCCTGCCTAAGCCCTAAACACAAAACCTTGAACCCTAAACCCTAATCCCTGAACGCTTCTTCCTTTGCTGCTAGCCGCTAGCGTGCCCCTACCTACGACCCCGTTTGCGGCACGGCAGCCTTGAGTGTAGACCACGCCGGGCCGCTGCGTCTCTCTAGCCTGCGGTGTTATGAAGGTCTTTAGAGTTTAGGGCTTAGGGCTTAGGGTTACTTTCCCAGAAGCTTCAGATACCCAATAGTTGAGGACTTAGAATTTGGGGCAGACTAATTGTAACGCAGGTTTTGATTCAGTAGATGACTAGCAGGTACTTGGACCCGTAGGGTGTGGATGGAGGGACCAATTCCTTCCATGAACCTAAGCCCTGAACCCTGAACCGCGTTTGGGGCTGAGGGCCCCAGGGTCGAAGTGGGAGGTCACCTGGAAGAGGGAGGACATTGTAGGATCCTAGAGGCTGTTCAAGGATCAAGGGTTCGGGGTTTAGGGTTTTAGGGTCTAGAGTTGAGGGTTTAGGATTTTGGCTCTAGGGTTTAGGGTTTCGAGGCTCTGGCAACTCTATCGGCTTCCCCAAATGGCTTCCGGTTCCTGGAAACTCTCAAATGAGCTAGCTAGGCTAGGCTAGACGCAGAGAGCCCGCTAGACCTCAGGTACATAATAACATATCTTTTTACCCCTAGCATGGCATAAGTTGTACATATATATATATGTATGTATTCCTCAATTCGGGTGTATTGTGCTCCCTGAGAAGCATACACTTCTCAAGGCTAAGCCCCAAAACATTAACCCCCTAAATCCTAAACCCTCTCAACCTGTTACCCCCTACCTCTTACCCAAAACCCTGATATCCCAAACCCCGGAAACCCTGAATATGAAAACCACTACACCCTTTATACCCTTAACCCCCTTGACGCCCTTAAACCCTGAGCCCGCTAAACCCGACATCCCCTTACTAAGCCCTAAACCTCCCAACCGCAAACCCTAAACCCTAAACCCTAAATCCTAAACCCTAAACCCTACATCCCCCAAACCCCCTAACCCCCCCCCCCTAAGAACCCATGCCATGCTTCCACATTGAGGCCTGTGGGGCTCTCTTGGGGGCCGCGCCTGTTGCAGCACGGTTTTAGGGTTCAGGGTGTAGGTTTCGCGGGTCAGGGTCTAGAGTTTGGGGTTTAGGGTTTGGGATGTAGGGGGTTACGGTTTGAGGTGTATGGTTTTTAGGGCTTGAGGTGTAGGGTTTAGGACTTAGGGTTTTAGGGCGTGGGTGTAGGGTTGAGGCTTTGGGGTGTTGGGTTTAAAGGGTTTAGGTTTCAGGGAGAGGGGCAATTCTAACAAACCACCGGCACTCCGAATCATCCAAAACTTCAGGTTCTCTTTGATGTAAGGCCTTCTTTCCACAGGACCAGGTCGGCTTGCCGCCTTTTTCTGTTTGCTTGCGGCCTTGTCACGCAGGGACTTTGGAAGCCTGAAAGGTGCTTCCCATGAAGCCCGCGGGATTGGAAGCTTTGCACAGCCCCTTCCCTGATCACCATGCAGCATGATGGGAATCACCCTGCTCAGCTGGGACTGAGAGAATCTCGAAAATGCGACATGATCAGGTTGGAAAAATCGGTACTTCCACCCTAAGAGTCACGTAACATTGCAGTACCTTCGGGCAACACTCGCCCACCCAAAAGCAGCTGAGGACATTTCCGCAGCAGAAGCTTGCAGTAATGTGAAACCTTTAGATGAGGAAGGGACATCAGCCCTACATCAACTGTTGCTTCTACCTCAAGATTTGTCACAGGCACCAGTTTATACCAATTGTGACCATACTTGCAGGACTTGTGGGACTTATCCTTAGAGCGTTACTAAAAACACGTAAGTTACAACCGAACCCCAGACTGCCAAACCCCAAACCCTATAATGAACCCTAAACACCCTAAACCCCAAAAACCCTCAAACCCTAAACCCAAAGCCCTAAAACGTGTACGGACAGTTCATGGCCAAGACTGAACTTACAATGAACGGTTCTCCTTGGAACCAGGAACACTTGGGTAAAGGTTTAGAGTATATTTAGGGTTTAGGGTTTAGAATATTAATCTTGGGGTTACCCCATGAAGCTGTCAAAGGAGCAAGGTTTAGGGTTTAAGGGTTTCGGGTGTAAACTCCGAATAACTCCCTTCATAAGCCCTTTGATACTCCCCTATAATCCGCGATAGAACCCCCTTATGGCATTGAAACTCTAGCTCATGTGACAACAACAGGGCTCTAACTTTCGTGGTTGGGTTTACCGAAGCCCTCTTATTCTGGTTTAGGGTTTAGGGTGCTACTACCCTACAGCCCAAACCCCAAACACTAAATGGCGCGAAACTGCAACGTCTCTGCTCTATGCACCCCATAAAACAAGGTCTGGACCCAATGTTGGCAGCTTTGGACATCTGAGCTATAGTCTAAACTCCGAATATCCCCCTTAGTAGCCCCTAAGAGTCCTCTATAAAATCCCCTATATAACGCCCCTGTATGGAAGGAGTTTGACCCTAAACCCTCGAAAAACTCCTTTTACAAAGTTTAGACAAAAGCTCATCTAGGCAGGGTTTCGGCTTTGAGTTTGAGGAGGGTCTAGGGTTCAAGGTTGTGGTTGGGGACTTTAGGTTGAGGGATGCGTGGGTCCTTTTTGGAATGTATAAGACTTAGGGTTTAGGGTATGGGGTATGGGGTTTAGGGTTAGGGTTTTTTAGCGGGTAGCTCCAATAAGGGGAATAATCGTATTGGGCACATTGAACGGACGCCTCTTTGCAGAAACTCCCCATACTCCCCGCTGAACATGGACCCCCGACAGACACTCTCATTACAATGACAATTGTTGCCCTAAACCCTAAACCCTAAACTCCTAAAGGTTGCAACCTCTTTAGCAAAATTCCATGCGAGGCCTGACCAACAAACAGTCCCTACAAACCCTACACCTTGTCAGATGTCTTTCAGGGGGGCCATCTTTTGTTCGGATTAGTGTGTAGGTTTTGGAGTTTGCAAGGGCGAGTTTAGGAGTTGTATCATAAGGTTCCTACTACTGGGGCCATCTAGGGAATGCTACAAATAAGAACTCCAAAACTTATATCCCTAAAATTCCAGTAGGAGAGCCAAACCAATCGAACGCCTCCTTACCTAGAAACTATAAACCCCAAATGACAAGTCTTGGCCATGTGCCACCAAACATGTACGCGGGTCATAGAAGACACAGGCAGGTGCTGAGATTGCTGCAATGTAGTTGCCCGTAAGCGAAGATACCTACCTACTGTAGGGGTCGAAGTAGTGAACAACATCATTCTGAGGCATTTTTTGAGGTAGCCTACACCAAAACTATCCAAGGCATCTGCAACCATGATGTTCTTACTTTCCCTAAGGGTCCACGGATCCAAATTATCGGGTTCCAGGGCCCAAATACTGTAATATTAACGGTATTTGGGCGACCCTTAGGGTTTTGTAGGCTTCTAGAAACTGTTACGAGGCATCTGCCCCCTTCACAGCCCTCTAAGACAAACTTGCAAAAGTTGCAAACAGGAAGAGCCAGTTGCAGGACCTCTGCCCTTGCATACGGTTGACGTTAAATGTAAGAACCCACACCCCCCTTAAGACCTGGAGCTACTAAACGCTAAGCCCCAGCCCTGAGCTGTATCCCGACAGAAGCGACCTTAGACCTTAAGCCCCAAACCCTCAACCCTCATTTCAAAACCCTAAGCCGCAGACTCTAAACCCTAAACGCCATACACTCTTCTAGTCCCCCTTAAATGTAGATAGAAGATGGGGTATATGGGGATCTTATTACAATCTACCCACAGCCATATTCTATCTACTTAAGCGGGACTATAACCCCAAACCCTAAACCCCAAACCCTAAACCCCAAACCCTAAACCCCAAACCCTAAACCCCAGACCCTAAACCCAAAACCCAAANNACCCTAAAACCCTGAAACCCTCAACACTAGATCCAGGCGGAGCTTTGTGGCCTCCTTTGGGCCGCGCCTGTCCAGGTGGACCCCCTGGGCCTACAAAGAGGGCATGAGGCATTGGGTTTAAATTATAATAGGTAAGAGA
>CAJNIZ010042938.1:109561-124211 GCA_905231905.1 Symbiodinium pilosum
AGGTTTTAGGGCATTTAGGGTTTAGGGTTCAGGCTTTAGGGTTTACCTAGACCCCCCAAGTACCCTCTATAGACCCTAAGTATCCCCAAATAGAAGCTACAGACCCCATTTTAGGGTACTTGGGGGGTCTAGGTAGGGCCTAGGGCTTAAGATTCAAGGTTTGGAGCCTGAAGGTTTAGGATTTAGGGGCTCCGGGCTTGGGGGTTCGGGTGTAGGGGTTTGAGGCCCGGGGCCGCGGAGGTAGAGGTGAAAAGGTTGGAACATGGAAACATGAGGATTTATCTGTGACAGCCTTTTCTTTGCATGTCACTGCCGAAACTCTAAGCCCAAAACCCTAAATCCTAAACCTCAATGTTTAGCCATCCCTCTCTCTCTCTGTCTCTATCTCTATGTCTCTCATTCTCTCTCGAAGTCTCTTTCTCTCTGTCTTGTTCCTGCGACCGGCTCACCAGCTTCGACTCCGCAAACATCAGCTTGAGCTGTGAGAATACCTCCCTTCCTTGCCAATACCTTACCACAATCCCTAAACCCTATGGTCACAAGGTCGCAAGCTGTGGATTTCTCGGTTTTTGCCGCGGGCACTGCAAGGATTCCAAAGCTATGGAAGTAGGTTTTAAGATGTGGGGATTATAGGGTTGAGAGTTTTCATGGCGTTGAGATTAGGCAGACGAGATTTAGCTTCTTGGGCTCTTGAACATGTTGCACTGCACCAACGTGTTCAGAAAACCGAGGGGTATATGGGTATATTAATGTGAGGCTCATCTTAATGACCCAACCCGGAGTTCCGACCAATCTCGAAATGTATCAAGGTCCGGGAAATTAGGGGTCGTAACAAAAACTCTGGGGCTCAGCTGTGTAAGAATAGGAGGAGTAGGCGTAAGAGTTTCATTTGCATTGTCTAAAGTTGGTTTCAATTGCGAGCCATGATTTTTACGGATGTTTGGGCTGGCGAATTTCTTTATTATGCCCCCCTTCATAATATGCACCCCCCTGACTGCCCAATATGTGCATAGGGCATACCAAGCAAAACATAGGTCGCAATAAACATCCTATTAAAAGTATATAAGTCTCGGGACTTTGCTGGCCAGGGAAATTAGATTATGATCACCTCCTTGATCATATCTAGGTTGGGACTGCCCCCCCTCAGTAACAGTTGGATAATGCTTATAATATGGTTATATATAGCCCTCAACAATAGGACCCCTAATATGGACTGTTACTGGGTGGGGGCAGTACCCAATATCTAGGTTTACATTGTTCTTGTTACTATCTGCACTGCCTAGAACCGGATTTAGGGTTTAGGGTTTAGTGCTTTGAGACATCTAGCTTTACGTGTACGCCTTGTCTACATGCACAAGTAGCTGCCCCATAGCAGTGTTCATTAAAATCCCGTAATTGATGACCCCCTCCCCTTAATAGTCATTATAATAGTGATCCGAATATTAAATCAAGGCCCTTGAAAAGGAGGAGGTTTACTAATGAACCTAAACCCTCATCTTTAAGCCCCAAAACCCCTAAACCCCCAAACCCCTGAACCCCTAAACCCCAAAAATCCCCAAACCCCTGAAACCCTAAACCCCTAAACCCCTAGACCCCTAGACCCCTAGACCCCTACAACCCTAAACACCTAAATCTTAAACCCTAAACCCTCAACCACGAATCTAAATTAAGGTTGAGGTATACTCTTCCCTAGAAGCCCAGTTACCTATATATTGGGTTCCTGTCCTTAAGTCCCTATATAAATCTATACTATCTATAACCCAAGGACCTACTATATGGGTACCTGGGCCTCTAGGGCTTGTTAAGGACCGAGGCTCAGGCCTCCCACGCATGGTTTGGAGGTTTAGGGTTTAGGGTTTAGGGCTTAGGGTTTAGGGTTTAGGGTTTCAAGTTTAAGGTTTAAGGTTCAGGGTCTAAGGTTAAGGGTTTAGGGTTTAAGGTGTAGGGTTTAGGGTCCAAGGTTTAGGGTTTAAGGTTAAGGTCCACAGGGTTTGAAAATTAGGGTCTAGGGTTGATAACGGAACTACAGCTTTCTTGATAGCCCCGTCAGGAACTGAGTGCCTGTTATCTGTGGCATCCGGGCATGTGAGTTCGACCCTCGTCGCCATCAACTAAAAAGAATCGTGTACAAAGCTTCATAGAGCGCCCGCAAAAAAAGGACCCCGCCCTACAAGCCCCAAGCCTCTCAACTCCAAATTCCAGATCGTAAACCTGCCGACGTCAAATTGGGCCCACGAAGCTTGTTCAGGCTATGAGTTCAGGCTGCAGCCGGTTTTTTGGCGGGTTTCGAGCCCCTGTATCCTGTAACCCTATAATCCCTAAACCCCTAAACCCCCATATTCGGAACCCTGACCCCTGAACTCCACATCCCCAAACTCTGCCTAAAGAAGCAAGAGCCTGAACCCTATCTCTAGAGAACGCCCGAAGAAGAAGCAGCATCAAGTTCCATTGGGAGTCTTTCAAGACGACCCCTGCAGAATCCTTCGTAAAAATTCGACAGAATCTTAGGTAATCGCCCCTTTATATGGAGTATACCTTCAATGGTCCTTTGTCGAACCCGCTACTGGGTGGGGGATTGACCCAACCCGAATCTCTTTGTAGTCTCAGTATTACAAACTAAACTTCCGAAGCAACTGCGACTTCTCGAAGCCCTAACATGATAATCTTAACCTCTCTAAGAGCGGCCTAAACCCTGCACATGCGGATAGAAAATCCCTACCTGCATAGTACAAAGTGTGTGTGTTCCTGTAGGGTACGGATTCCCCGTGCGGATACTCAGGACCATTTCGGAAAGGGAGTCACGCAGTTTAAGACTTCGGGTTCAGGGTTTAGGGTTTGGGGCTTAGTGTTACGATCCGTTCAATTTCAAGAACTCTCCGGACTCTTTCTATGCCTGTAAAGGTCGGCCAGTCGTTTTTGGGCGGCAGCCTCCAATGCACAGGAGGTTTAGGGTTTAGGGTCTAGGATTTGGACGGACTGCTTAGACAGAATAGGGAAGTATCTAACCAGTCAGCATCTGATTCTGGACCCTGAAACCCTAGACCCTAAATCCCTGAACCCTAAAACCCTCAGCTCTGACCCCTAAACCCTAAACCCTGAACCCCAACCTCTAAACCCTAAAACCCTCAACCCTAAAACCCCTCAACCCTACACTATAAAATCCTAAGCCCTCAACCGCTTTGGCCAAGACCCCATGGTAGGTCAGGGTTTGGGGTGAAGGGGAGGGCGTAGCGTTCGCAGCTTGATCCCTGCGACCCAATCCCTACTTGGAGCTTCATGGTAGCCAGTATGGGGGTTTAGCGTTCAGGGTTTAGGATTTATAGGTTTAGGTTTGGGATTTAAGGGTCTAGGGTTTAAGGGTTTAGGATCTAAGGGCTTGGGGTTTAGAGTTTAGGGTTTAAAGGTTTAGGATTGAAGGTAACAGTTGCCACGATGGGTACTGTAATAGGAATTGTAACTCCCAGTAATCAATATCTCCAATATACTCATAGCATGCTTATTGAGATTGCTTATTTCAGGGTGAAAGGTTTGGGGCACTACGGGGGTGGAGACTAAAACAGTCCAAAATCCTTTTAGGGTGCATTTTGTAGGATCCAGGAAACAGGTAGTGGACCGTATTGTGGTTTGCACTCTGGAACCCGCTGCGCCTGCAGGGTACTTATATTGAAGCCCAAAACCTAACCCCTAAGTCCTAATCCCAAAGTCTATTCCGCAAATCTACAACAAGCCTAATGCCCAAAACCTCTGAACCCTATTCCCCACCGTTATAATCCTAGGCCCTGAACCCTGACCCAAACCTAAGGCCCTACTTGAACCCCGTGCCCTACCTCTGATGTTTTCGGATACGTCAGTTTATGGTTAGTATCCACTATATACAAAATTAAGTACCCTAGGCAGAGGTAGGGTCAAGGGGTCTCGGCAGATCTTGTGCATGGGAGCCTTGTCATCCGACAAGGGTGCAGTTCTAGAACATGCTTAGCTCAAGCGAGGGTTTCTTGGGCTTGAGGTTCGAGATGTAATGACGATCCTTTTGAGAGGCTTAGGGTTTAGGGTCTAGTGTTTAGGGGCTTTATGGGCTATATATTGGCTTATTTAGGTTTGGTCTGGCTTGAAGGATTGAGGGTTTTGCGGGTGATCCTGGGCTTTAAACCTTGAACCCTGAACCCGATTTTGGGGATGATCCCGTCCTCCATACATGACTGAATCGAGCCAACAGCTTCAGAAGGGTTTAGGCTTTAGGGTCCAGGGTTGAATCTTTAAGGGTCCAAGTACCCAATAATTAGTTGTTTTTTTTCTCGGACCTTTTCTCCACCACCAACTTGGGTTTGGGGTAATTGCAATTATAGTACAGATTTTGGGTAAGTATATGATTATTGGGTACTTGGACCCTTAGGGAAAGTATTTATGGTTTTGCCTTGTAGCTCGCTATGCCTGGGGTTGTGGGGTTTTTCTGCACGCCAGGCCGTACGGCCCAGGGCTCGGCCTTTAGGGCACGGCTTTGTACATTGCTTTACTTGCCTGAAACCTGGGGTTATTGCGGCTTATTGAGGATTCTTGAGAATACGGCTGATTACGCCTTGCTTATTAGTTCGAGCCTCTGGTAGCAAGACTCTGTAAGTTTGACGGTTTATCGGTTTCCGGCTTTGTACTGGAGCCCTTAACCAACCCCAAACCCTAAACCCTAAACCCTTAACCTTGTCTAAAGCAAAGCCTCCCTTCATATTGGGGAGATACATCCCAGCACCACATTGCCTAGACCCTCCGCCTACCCTCCATTTGGGCCTAAGGACCCCAGTGTTAAGTACCACGTATCTTTTCCCAGGCCCGAAACCGGGAAATAGTAGAGTCTCGGGGAGTAGGCTTTCAAGTAAATCAGCAGTTTTGAGTAAAAGCCTAAGGCCTGACATATTTGAAGCAGAGAACAGGATTTAAGGATCTTAAGGCTTCAGAACTCAGGGGTTGGGGGTTTGGGTTTTAGGGGCTACACCCTCAGCTCTAAACCCTCATCTTTAAAGCGCGTGGGTTGCAGACTGAATTCGGGTCCCCCACAACCTACGGCCCCAAAACGGACTTTTGCGTTGTGGGTGTAGGGCTTAGGGTCTCTTAAGGCTAGGGCTCACCAGGGTTGATTAAGCCTTGTTAGTTTGAAGGGGCGCATCTTGGCATTGGAGCCCTACGACTTGTGGTGGTGTTTGAACTCAAGGCTTGAGCACATGGGAGTCCTCAAGAATGGGAGTCTCTCAAGAGGGCAAAAGAGCCATGCTAGCTAAATAGCTTCAAGCCCTGATCCGTCCTCTTCAAGGAAGGCTACCGCGCGGATCTGTGATCTACTTGTTTGTATGGTATATATATATATGTGTATATATATATGTATATTAAAATCAAAAGCCTGATCTCTTCTTTGTTTAAGCTGCTAGGTCTACTTGTATATATGATCTACCTACACTTTTAGTACTAGTATTGCCTACGTTGTTTACTGAGCCTTATTTCGTCTTTATGTAAGGTCTTAAAACATGTTTTCAAAAACTGTCTATAAACAACCGAATCATACCTCGTATTCAAGTTATGGCTCACATAGGGATTATGTAGTCAAGCGAAGCCTAAATTCCCAATATCATGTTGAGGGCAGTTCGAGGTACTCCATACCATATTTACATCAAGAATCCACAGCCAGAATATGATAGGCCATTACAATAACACTGGCTTCTATATCTAGGTCCGCCAGCAATCCCTCAACAATGTGGTTCCCTTTTTCCTGATGTTCAGATTTAATATGGAAACCCCGACAATGCAGAAGGGAAACCGTGTACTACTGAGGTACCTAGACATTAGGTATCTTCAAGCTCCTGGGATTTTGGCTGTACAGTTCAGGGTTTGGGGTGAGGGTTGGGGTTTAGGGTATAGAGTCTAGGGTTAATTCAAGACCTCAAAAAGGAGGGAGGTTATTGATCACATGCCTGTATACATTATCTACTGCGTTCATGGTCTAAGGCTTGGGGTTTCGGATCGAGGGAATTGCAAGACAAACCTTAATGTCAGCCCGCATCCTACACTCATCCTACAACCGATGACCTGCCACTGTTGATACCTAAGTTGCCTACACTTGCCCAAATGCGCAGAATGAGAGCCTTTAACCCCATGATACTTGGTGTATGTGCTAGCGATAGTATGTAGTTTGCACCCATGGGTTCAGGGATTTTCAGTGGTATGAAGATGCATACTCCACCCGCCCCTCAGCGCGAGGCAAAGTTTCATGTATAAGTGAGGCCTGCTTTTTCAGGCTGCAAGAATCCGCCAGTGTGATGCGCTTTACATTACACTTAATGGGAAACTTCGGTACCTCCGCACACGGAGGCCCTAAACCCTGAACCCCAGTCCCTCAACCCAAACCCCTAACCCCTAAACCCTAAGCCCTAAAGCCCAATCCCTAAACCCGAACCTCTAAACCCTATAAACCCTAACCCCTAGACCCTAAGCCCTACGCCCTAATCCCTAAGCCCTACGCCCTAAACCCTAAGCTCTAAACGACCCTTATGCTTCATCCCCCCAACGCGGTAGGCGGTGAAATTTTAGAACCAGGGGAGCATGCTCGATCCCACGACGGAGTGTCTCCAAGCGGGGTCTGCACCCAGAAAGCCGGGTTGAGGGTTAAGGGTTTAGGGATTGGGACTTAAGGTTTAGGGATTGGGGTTTAGGGTTTAGGGATTGGGGTTTAAGGTTTAGGTTCTTAAATGAAGCATACAAGTTAGACGATACCAAGGTCCTTACGATGACTTCAGTGGTATTCCTTAAGTAAAGGGCCTGGAAGCTCTCTGGGTATACAGATGATGCCGCGAAAACTCTGTGAAAATTTGCAAATTGCTGATGGATTTGCCTTGGGTGGACAAACCATCACACTAACAATCTCCAAATATGAAGGCTGCCAGAAACTTCCATAAACCCTAAAGCGGGACCACGGGTCTGGCAAGGCCGAAGCCGATAGGCTCCTAAATATTCCAAATGCTACCTGTAACTACCCATGGGCTGACCCTCCAGGAACACCCACAGCATGTCCATGTTCAAGACTCAAACTCGCTTCAGAGGGTTTCGTCACAAGTTGAGAGTTTAGAGCACAAGGGCGCAAGTAGAACAGTTCGGATTTGGGGTTCAGGGTTTGCATGGAAGTGCACTTGCCAGGGGTTACTTCTAGCTGTAATTGTACAGCCCGCCCAAAAGTCCTTAAGTTCAGTAAAGCCCCAAAGTACGGCTGTCCTTGGGTCATAAATACAAGAATAGGTTGGTTCGTTTGACAACCTAGCATTCCAAGCATATACCCTGTACACATCCCAAAGCCGAGTGTCTGGATGCCTTGTACTGACGATTGGGGGTTTAGGGCTTAGGTACCCCCAGGTCAGGATAGCGCTGGCTACAACTTAAATCTTATTGGCGAACTGTACCCTAACCGCAAACACCTAAGTCCTGAATCCCAAGATTTGTTCCCTTATGCCCAATACCCTAAAAACCTTCAGCCCTTACGCCCTTAAAACCTCCACACACCTACTTACTTAGCCAATAGAAGAATTTCAACCTTTTTGTGCTTCCTTTTTGGGTCTCTATAATAAAGTGCATTTTCTTTAGCCCTGGTTATTGGGGAAGAGAGCTTACTTCTGACTCTTCAAACGCATTCCTACTACGTAGATTCAGCGGCTAGGGTTTGGGGCTTCAGGTTCAAAAGTTTGGCGCTTAGGGTTCTCAAGGCTCACGGTTCTGGAGTGTGGGGTTTAGAGTTGGGGGCTTGGGGCAGGGTAGAAGGCTTACCTTGAGGATCCAGGAATTGTGCTGTGATTTGGGATTTGTTGATTCACGTTTAGTTTTCTTGTAGCCCTGACTGCGCAGTCCACGTAGCAGCAACTAGTGGGGTGAATGAGCCTTGGAAGGTATGTAGAAACCACCATCTTACTGCATTAAGCCAGATATTGCCACTCTTACTACCACAAACTAAACGAGCATATCTAAATCCAAGCAAATCCAAAGACAGTGGAAACAGCCGCAGTGTTGGCCGACTGGAGCCAAGACCCAGACCTTCCAACCTAAATTTGAACATTAGGGTTTAGGATTTAGGGCTTAAACGTTTAGGAACAACGACCCCTATAGAAGGAACCCGGAAGAATCGTATGGTAGTCATAAGATGATTGCCTCGCTGGGTAGGGGCTACCAAAATCCCATTGGTACACTACCTCAGCATGTCCCTCTCAACGCCCCAGCGTGCACTTGTTCAGCTTCTTACCAACTTACTCTGCATTTTGGGGTATCCAGAAATCCCTAGACCCTACCGATATGCTGTAACCAGGAAACAATTTTTCAGTTCCTCTACTAGACGTTTTTGGTGTTTGTCGCGACTTTGAGTGTTTGGGCTATATCCCAGGTTCTGCAACATCTAGGGTTCAGGGATCAAGAAAAAAAACGAATCGAATGTAGAATGGAGAAGACAGTCCACGACGAAAGAGTGATGTTTTTGAAGGGTTATAGCCCCTTAAGTAGATATACTATGGCTTTGGGTATATTCTAATAAGATCCCCATATAGCCCATATTCTCTTGAGTTAAGGGGGACTGTACTGCAGAAGCCGAATTTCTTGTCAATAGGTTCGCTCTTCGGTATACGGTATCTCAAATAACCGGTTAGGGTTGAGGGTTCAGGGTTTAAGGTTTAGGGGTCACGGGTTTAGGGTATCTAGAATAAAGCCCACATGATGTCTATTCAATAGACTACTGTCCTGGCAGCTTCACAAACAAGGCCAAATAACCCTACCTCCTTAAAAAAACGCCTTATCATCAGCGCATATCTCGGGTCTCTGAGGGCACCCTGTATTGAGAAACCTCCTCCTAAGTACACACATACTTGTCGCACCACATCATGTATGGACTGCCTAGGTATACAAGGGTTCCACAGAAGGAGTATGGGAAGGTTATAAACGGAGATGGGGTTCGGAGTCCCTACTATAGTTCCTCCTCGAAGGCAGAAATAATAACAAATGGCCTGGATGTGATAAACCCATGGACCATACGACAGCACGATTGTCCTGAACCCTAAACCCTGAATCCAAGAAGCCCTGAACCCCGACTTGAAACCGAAAGCGTACTGTGGTGGTTTGGGTTTATTACCTAGAACGCTTCACCTAGCCCCTGCGCAGACAAAAATGTCCATCAACCCTAAACCCTAAACCCTAAACCCTAAAAGGCACTTCGGAGCCCTGCTAAGGGTTGACCCTTAGGGGAATCCCAAAGGGTTCAGGGTTTAGGGTTCAGGGTTTAGGGTTTAGGGTTCCAAGCGAAGTCCCACGAAGCTATGAAACGCAAGCGTTCCCTACAAGGTTCAGTGAACGACTGGCGGACTTGGGCCTGCGCTAGACCGAGCCGTTACCCTAAACCCTAAGTGCCCTAGAACATATGGCTGGTAATCAAAATTATGGTCCCTTTTTGGGTCCCTATTATAATACGGCCCCGAATATTTAGGGTACCCAAAAAGGGACCATAATTTTGACAACCACCCATATAAGCCCTGGAACCTGAAACCTTAACCATAAAACCTAAACCCCAATTCCTACACCCTAAAACCTAAACCACTAACTAACCCTAAACCCTAAACCCTGGCCAACACCTACGGCAACGCATTTGCAGCAGCCGGACAACAAAAGGTCCTGTGAAAAGCTCTCGCCGTATCTAGCAGAAATAAACACATTTCCGGGCGAATCTGAATCCATGAGCACTACCCGCTTTGCGATCCAGGTCTATCAAAATACCTACTTTGGGCCCTGAGGCCTGTAGACAGATGATACCTGCTTCGCGCCATTTACATCTCGCGGACATCTACACAAACTTTCTCTCAGGTAGGAGCTGCGACTTCGAGCAGTCTTAGGATAACAAATCGCAGAATTATTGTGCTGAAAATGATGTGGATGCTGCTCCCAGTCCAGATGAGCTTAAGTCATGGTCATGGTATGCATCATCAAGGCTGAATGACAGTAGTAGTGCCAGTTTCAGAAGAAGTCATGACTATGCCACAGTTCGGAGTCAATATTTCCTCCAGGTCATAAGCCCCCTTGACAGATTCAGACATTATTTTAGAGGCGCAACAGCCATTCTTCATATTCTACGGGGACTACTAAAAGGTAGGTTGCCACATATATCCTGAATAGATTGTAAGGGTCTCCCGAAGGGCCGGCCCTCTAAGAATATGATCTAGATTGGTATTTGGGCTTTATAGGGGGTCCTCGGGAAGGTGTGGGTAATGCGGTTGCTTTCTCAAACCCTATTGAGGGAGCCTGAAACCCTAAATCTGTATATAGGTATTTGCCACTCAATACCTGGGCCCGAGGGCCTTGCATTCGTCGTGTCCATGATTGGTTCGGTTTGGGGGGGATGGCTTGTTCTGGGATCTGCAAGGTTCCAAAACCACCCCCTTTCCAATACGCACATGAGCAGGTAGTGGTGCTCGTCCATGAGACTCAGGATGCATTCCGACGGTTTGATCAGTTAGTTGTGGAAATCTCGTTTACAGGGCAAGAGGCCCTAACCAGGACATTCAGAGGCTTGGCGTTTCGAGAACGTTTGATTTGAAGGTGTACAATCACAACTGCCATTCAAAAACACATAACCAACCCTAAACCCTAAACCCTAAACCCTAAATGCTGGGAGGTACAGTTCAGGGTGTAGCTTTGCGGTTTCTGTGCGTTGCATTGATGCTGCTGTGAGCGAGACCTTGAGCAATCTAGAACATGCGATTGAAACAATGAAGCCATATGGAATCATAGGCCGGCCTGCCTGAAATAATCTTACACTACGGTGGATACTAACAATCCCACATGACCCTTGGTACTATATACCTTGGGAAGTATGGTACTATAGCATACTAAGGTCATGCGGGGTGTTTAGTATCAACAGTATGCAACAAGCGCCGACCCTAAACCCTAAACCCTAAACCCGACAAGCGCACGCCGGAGCCAGGGACCATCCCTAAAGCCACCACCCTCAGATGATGGCTATGGCCGCTGGGACACTAAAGGGTTTAGGGTCTAGGGATCCGAGGACCAAAGACCTATGGGCTATAGTCTAAAGCTCCTAGTATCCCCCAATAATAGTGGAGAATCAAATGGAAAAGAAAATGGAGAATGAAATGGAAACTGGGATTATGTAGGGGATCATAGTGAAAAATTCCTAGTATCCCCCTTAATAACCCTCATGATACACCCCTGTATAATCCCCTAAATAATCCCTTTAAGGAGTTTAGATTACAGCTCATATGTCACAGGGAAGTGTGAAAAGCTTTGTGGACGCTTTAGGGAAACCCTAAACCCTAAACCCTAAACCCCAAACCCTAAACCCTAAACCCTAAACCCTAAACCCTAAATCCTAAACCCTAAACCCTAAACCCTAAACCCTAAACCCTAAACCTTATCCTGTAGGCCTAAGAGTCCCTGAGGACACCTGAACCCTTCAATACAATCGCTATACGAAAGAAGTGAGATGGGACACCCTAAGCCTTAATTCCTAAATCCTGAGCCCTAAACCCTAGTCCTCAACCCTAAACCCTAAACTCCTAAACCATAAGACCTAAACCCTAACCCTTAATCCTAAACCCTGAACCGGCCTATGAGTAGATCGGCTTGCCATCCGCACTCAGATTGTTTTGGCAGTTCTTACAGAACCGTTCCGCGTCCTCGCCTCAGGAAAGAGTGGGATTTAGGTTTTAGGACTCAAGGTTTAGGGCCAATTATGGGTTTAGGGTTTCGGGTTGCGGGACAGGAAATTAACTTGGTTGTATCCAAAATACATCTGTTAGACTAACAACACGAAGTACTATGACACTTGAAATTCAGAAACTATAGCTACGCTTTCTGTCGAAACAGTTGCTCAGCTTATTCCCTCCAATCTGTAAGATTAACGCCCGGCGCCCCTGGCATGTGTACACTTAGGGGTTCCTCCTTACATCCTGTTAGTGGTCTACGCTAAGGTCCATATTTCCGAACTTAGATCACATAAAACCTGGACCCTAAACCCTAGACCCCTAAACCCAAGCCCTAACCCCCTACTCCCTCAAGGAGCAAAGCCGAAAACCCCCCCCCCCCTAGCGTCAGTTGCCCTCAACATGCTACATGGCCCCGGCTTAGGGTTTGGGGATTTCGGCACGGGGGCTTAGGATGTAGCATTGAGGCGCGCAGGATCTGGCATTTATCCTTTTGTTTTGGGCTTTGCATTTAGTGAGTTCAGCGTCTACCGTTCTTTGGCCGATCGGCTTCGCCCATAGCATGTGTCCTCAAGTGGCCGCTACCCCAAAACCTCGATCCTTCGATTGCAGCGATTGCAAGCACTGAAAAAGCCACCTTCAACCCGTGACTTTAAAGCCCCGACACGGTTTATGGTTTAGAGCCTTACCCCCAAAAACCGAATCTTGAACTCTGAACCCTACGTTCTCAAGCCTATTAAGCCCCGAAACCAAACCCAATTAACCCCAAACTCCAATCCCTAACACCAGCCACATGGTCGGTGTACCTACATAGGATACAAACAGGGCCCAAAGCACTTGGGGTATAGCTCGTGGGGGTCCCGTACCATGTCTGGTGTCTGGGCCATTTGGCTGAAGTACCCTACACCCTAAGCCCCGAAACCCTAGACCTTTGAACCCCTTACCTCTAAACTCCTAAAACCTAAACCCTAAACCCCGACACCCTAAACCCTCAGGGACTGTTCCTTTGTATCCTTAGGGTCTGTACCTTTGGGCTTGAACCCCTGGCCATTACTTAGGATATGTGGGACCCCTAACCTAAGATTGTAAACCCTAAGCCCTACACCATCTAGACCCTAAGCCCAGAAGCCTATACCAAAAACCTATAGCCCCTAGAGTATTTTAGGGCTTAGTGTTAGGGTTTTGGGCACCCTAAACCCTGAACCCTGAACCGGGCTCCAGGCACCCGTCTGCTGTCGGGTTCAAGTCGCACTCACTCAAAGGCTGCCATCGAACCTCTCAAAAGAATCCGATTCTGGTGGCATTTCAATGGAATTTTGCAGGGGAATGCTCTTGGGAGTCTTCCAACTAAAAAAGAACAAAGACTGTCCAGCCTTTGCAGTCATTTGGCAACGTCCACAGCAACTCATACTTGCAGATTGTTTGGTGCTTACCATATCACTGCGATAACTGAAGCCGTTGCCTTGTTTGCGTTGCTATGAGCCCTACTTTTGACTACCCATGAATCTACCCTAATTCCTAGCAACCTTTGTTGGCGGTTCAGGGCAATCAAAAGCCAGTTGTAGCTGCTTGTACATGCTAATAAAAAGCCCCGGAGGTCTTGAAGATTGTTCTGACGGCGTTATGAGTGCCAATTAGAACCGGGTTATAATTACCCTGCACCCTAGACCTTAAACCCTAATCCATGCCAGGTGCCTCCTTGAAACTAGCTTGCAACTTGCTAGGGAAGGCTCCTGGTGGGTCGACGAACTTTGATTTTTTGCCCTGTAGGGCCTGTATGCTGAAAGGTTCAGGTCCATGACACTTTGTAGCTACTCATAGGTGGGCATCTAATCACCCTTATATACCCGATTAGACTTGCATCATTTAGCCCAAGTATTAGCAGGTTACAACTCCCAAATGCCGGTAACTAATTACAAAGAACAATGTCCCGAAACCTCAAACCCTCACCCGGGTTTGAGGCTCCTCAATGCTTTCGACAGCCTAAACCCTGAACTTCTCTCACTCCGATGTTGTGGGTGACCCAGGCTCCCGGCCGTGCCGGGATACCACGATGCCTTCAGCCTTGCGCAGCTCGTGGCTTAGGGCTTAAGGTTTTGGGTTAGGGTACCCTTTGAAGCCTTACAGGATGCATCGGGAGCACATATCAAAGGATGACAGAGGTCTTCTTAGTTTTAGGGCTTTGGGGGTAATGAAGGTCCGTTATAAGGTTGAGGGTTGTCGGGGTGATGAAGGTCCAATTATGTGTTTTGTTCCAAGTTTCGGGTTTTTGTATCCATGACCATTGTTATCTAGCCGCCATGTCTACCCATGGGGTAGTGGCAGCCTTTTCTCTCTGACGCTCTCAATTACATTACATGGAGAGTAAAAGGGAACCGAACAAGTAGGTAAATAGTTGGGATAGCCGCGGGTGCTTCGTGGCATATATGGCTTCTAAATGTACCTACTCAGTCCGACTGAACCTCCAGGTAAACCCCTAAGCCCTAAACGTAAACCCTAAATTCCACCCCACGCCTGCTTAGGCCGCACCCTTTTCTAGGGTGCCTGGACCCAGAACCACATCCGGCAGCTATTCACACCATCGCTTGGAGCTACTCAAGCCTAAAGAGTTTGTAGAGCGGTGAGCTGAACCTCCAGGTGCTGGGGCAGGAGCCCCGCCTAGGGCAGGCAGGCCGCTGACAGGCTCGAGAGGCTCTGAAGAGCTCGAAGGTCCTCGAGAGGCCCCAAGCGAGAGGCCTTCGAGCGGCGGGCCCGTTGCTGGACTCTAAAGTAAAAAGAGAAGGGGGAATTCAGGGCGTCAGCCCGAAACCCGAAAGCGGATGCCTGCGTAAGCAGGGGGTGAGAAGAAAAAACCAACACACCAATTCTTGGTTTGTTGGGCAAGAGAAAGGTACTGTCGCAAGATATGCCGCCCACCCACACCCCTG
>CAJNIZ010042938.1:130302-176156 GCA_905231905.1 Symbiodinium pilosum
TGCCACGCTTGCCCTACAATGCCCAGCCCATACACCAGTCCTCCGCATGCTTTGGCTCATCGATCCCATCCTCGGGTTGCTCCTGCCACAAAAACACGAGACACCCTCACTAGCCTACACACCCCTAAACAATTCCAGCTTGCCATGCTTGCCCTACAATGCCCAACCCATACACCAGTCCTCCGCATGCTNNCTTTGGCTCATCGATCCCATCCTCCATTTGTTCCTGCCACAAAAACACACTAGCCTACACACCCCTAAACAATTCCAGCTTGCCATGCTTGCCCTACATTGCCCAACCCATGTAATCCCATACCACAATCCTCCGCATGCATTGGCCCATCGACCCCATCTTCGAGTTGCTCCTGCCAAAATAACGCGGCACACTGTCATTCATCATGCCTAGTTCATCCTAGTTCACGCAGTCCTCAACATCATCTGGCCCACCAGCATCGGTATCCTGCCAAAAGTTTGGGCTTTAGAATGCTTTAGGGCTTAAGGGTGTTTAGGGTTGACAGGTTGGGCTTGTTGGATCCAGAATACCCAGAACGAACTGAAACCTAGCTTTGCCAGTAATAAAGCCATAACATGCCCTAACCACAAGAAATGTCAGGTCCTCTGCAGTAATTCTGTAGCCGTTCTCGTCGTAACGATGGGCTTCGGCGAAGTGTGGAGGCATCTGGCCGCATGAAGCCAAGCAGGAAAAATGCTGGGAATGATATGACTAGAAAAGATCCTGCAAAGTAGCTGCGCCGCCTCTCTTTATATGGCTGACGCTATGGATGTGAGTAGCTGGGACGAAAAAGGGCGCTAGAAAAAAAAAAAGGATTAATGTACTCTTACGAAATAACTTTTGGACTCTGAAACCCCCGCAGCCCTGCGCAACCTGCCTCCTGATCATTGTTGGTTGAGTGGAGAAGGGCCTTCGAGAAGCTGTCCAGGACCACTCCGTCTGGAGAGATCCATTTGCCTCAACATCATGAGCGCAAAAATTTAATCCTATCTAGTCGTGCAAAGAACCCTTTCGCGCAGCATGTGCAGCAAAGCTGCCATACGTCTTGCCTTTGAGCTTGCCCGACAGACGTGTCTTCGTGAAAAGCCGCCACGGCTTGTCATCCATTCCACCAGCACACACGAGCACAAAATGTGCTCAGATTTTGACGTGCACAGCCTACAATGTCCTGCAGCCTTGAAAGGTTGAACTCAAAGCTATGCACAATGAAAAATATCCAAGCTACAGATCCCTGCACCTACCTATGGTGAAGATATACCAACGCTATAGCATGAACTTCATGGAACATATGGAACACATCTTCGAGCCACATAGCAGCTCACATCCCTAGCAATCACTCACAATCAGTCCTTGCATCATCAAAAACATGTCTCGCGGGACCTATTTTTAAAGGCCCTGACCCACCCTCCCGAAATAGGTCCCGGGACCTATTTTAAATAGGTGGGACCCTAACTAACCCCCCCCCCCCAAATCCCTAAAGATAGGGAGGGGGAATGGATTAGGGTATAGGGATTCGGGGGGCTGGACTGATGAGAGGACCCAAGTTCTAAGGCGGCATCGAATCTACATACAACTAGATGGCAGTTTCCCAAAGTAGCGGGGGCCAATGTAGATGCCAAAAGGCTAGACTAGAATCCTTCATCGAGGGATCCAAGAAAGTACGCCTAGTTTTGAGAAACCCTCATATGTGTTTTTGAACTGCCCCTAATTGCGCAAAAAGCATCGCGGGCTTCTGGGTATGATGGGGAGACTATGGCACTAGAACTATAGCACAATGATTCCTGGAACTAAATATGCAGTGTCGCCACGGGCGTTGTCCCTCAACCGAACGACTGCCCTTGGGATTGCAACACCTATTTGCGGGGGCCAAGGCACATCCGAAAGTTTCAAGAGAGCTGCCGGGTCTTTGACCACACTTTCCTGCCAGACGGTATTGCGGGTATGTCTGCTCAAGGTTGCTGGGAAATAGCTTGGTGGTGATGCGATTTTGGCTTCGACGTCCTGGGCTTCACCACGAGATGAGGCATGCTTTACATTAAAGCTGATTCAAGCCCTACATCCGAAAACCTGCGACCACTAGAGTCAGGTCGGCTACCAATATACTGGCCCTCCCACTTGCACATCCGTGTGTAATAGCGCTGGCAACCACATCCATGGCGTGCTTACCCTTCCTGACAGGAACTGATCCCCGATGCAGTAGCTTCTGAACAGAAGCCCCAGATGATTGGAAAACGTGCTGGGACTTTTCCCTAAACCTTCAACCCCTATACAGCGTCTAGAGAGCGCGCTCACCACGAGCTTCCCTTGCTGGCATTGGAGACCGGAAGCTGTTGAGACTGATCAGTGATTCATGAAAATCACTTTTGAACTACAGCATGGCCTCGGACCACGTTCTGCATTGAAAAAGACATTGTGTGCAAACTATGACCAGAAGACCGCGTTCACAACCCAGCTAAAATCACCCTGCAATACCCTCAGTTGGGTTAGCGCTAAGGAGCTTAGATTATAGCAACTTTATTTAAGTTCCTTAACAGCAAGCCAGTCATTTAGTGCATGGCGTTTGCTTTGGCGATTTAGGCCAGATTTGGTGCCAGGGTTTCCAGGAGCCTCCAGGTTCAAGTACCTGCAAAAAAGCGAAATCCACCTAAACACTAAACCCACTTTTTTTAGAGGTTTAGGGTTTAGGGGTTAGGGTTCAGGATGTAGCCCATGGGCCTAGATTCTTTCCGCCAAGCCCTGAACCCTGAACCCTAAACCCGTAAGCCGAACCTACAGCCCTATGTCATCACAGGTTCAGGAATTGCTTAAGGGTTAAGGCTAGGTTGTCAGGCTCTTGGCTAGATTTCCTGGATAGGAGGGACACAATCCTGTAACTCTTTCTCCAGGAGCCTCCGCAAACCCCAGAAGTTTCCAAGACAAGAAACCCAACAAAGTTGATATCTAGATTCAAATCGTAGAAGCCTCGATCCCTACAAACTGTATATATAGTTCTAGTTTGCAGTGCTGTGCCATTTTCCTTTCCGCTTGATTTTCTCTGTTACTGCACCCCAATTCCTAATCCGGAATCCCAAACCCTAAAGCCCAAACCCTCGCTAAACCCCAAACCCTAAACCTTCCCTGAATCCACGACCCTAAACAAGGAACACCCTAAACACTAACTCCTAAATCCTCAGCCCTAAACCCTAAATTGAATCCATAGGCCATGAACCCTGGGGCTTAAGGCTTTAGGACTTAAAGCGCTACAGCTACCCTAAACCCGAAACCCTAAACCCTAAGCCCTATTGGCTTCACAAAGACCTTGCCTGGGTCAGATCGCCAAAGGCGGCGCGGTTGGCGGGCAGCTCCAAGGTTTCAGTCTCAAGGCGGGCAGCCATTTAGGGCGTAGGGCTTATATGGGGGCTCAGGGTTCAGGGTTTAGGACTTAAGGTTTTGGGCCTAGGGATTCAGGTTTCGGGTTTAGGGCTTAGGGTCTAGGGGTTAGGATTTCAGGGTTTAGGGCTTGGGAATTAGGGTTCAGGTTTTCAGAGCCCAGGGAGAGTTTATGGCTTGAAGCTGCTTAATGCAGGGACAAAACTACTTAGAAAGGCATACACACATACATACATGCATACGTAGACATACATACATGCATACATGCATGCATGCATACATACTTACATACATACATAAATACATACATACATACATACATACATACATACATACATACATACGCATGTACGTACATATATGCGTACATACATTCAGACCTACATGCGTAAATATATGTACATGTACATGTATATGTATCATGCACTATAACGACGGTCATATATAGGCTTATACGGGTACACAGCATTTATAGGATTTAGGGATCTAACAAACTGGAAGAATGAGAACACATGCAAAATAACATGGACGATGAAATGAACGCTGGGCTTGTATAAGGGTTTGTCGGGGTTGCATGTAAGCACACCGTTTTTAAAAAATCAGGGTTGGGCTCCATAGAGTCTTTTAGGGAGATTTTGCTACTCCTGCTTGCTTAGTTGGGGGGCTATATAGTGGCGTTATAATAAGGTCCCCCTAATCAACGAAACAATCATCTGACCCCAGCTTCCATTTAGTTTTTCATGTTCTTTTCCAATTGGTTTTTCATTCCTCGGAAATATCCCTCCCCCGAAATAATCCCGATATTGCACTATGCCATCCATACAATGTAGCCCCATACTTACATAATCCCTGTACAACCCTCTGTCATTCTTAGAATGCAAGCCTACATAAACCTCATTTGAGCCGATGCCATCCCTCTAGCACAACCCTATACAAGCCTTGTATAGTCCATACATAACCGTATAACATCCCTATGTCACTCAATGTAATCCCTAAATGATCCTATAGAACCGCTGTTTAAGCCTATTTGACCCTGAAAAAGCACCTTGAAAAAGCCTGTAAAATGCTTAACAGCACTTATATAACCTCGTAAAATCACTCAAACTAAGCTTATGTAAACCTTACAAACCCATGAATACATATATATATATATATCCTCATAACACCATAAAGTTACGACTAATTCCCTGAAGCTGGGGGCCGGTCCAGGTTCAACTGCCACCCCGGCCGCACACCAGCCTGGCCAAGTGAAGCCATGGAAGCCCACCCTCCCTAACAGCAAAATTTCCGGGTTTATAAAAGGAATTGCGGGGTTATACAGGGATTACAGAAGGTTATGCAACGTTTATGTCTAGGGATTCCGCTTAATATGTGATGGCTGGTAATAGATTATTTGGGGTTCCTAGTTTGTTTTGCTTTTCTCTTTCTTTTATTTGGGACTTCATAGGGGTCACAGCAAGATTTTGCAGGGACTTTGGCGGTTTCTGAAAAAGCGCGTTACTTCTGGCGAATGTGGGGAAGGGTTTTACAAGGATTAAACATTAGTAGATGGGAAGATGGGCGTCTGTGGCTTCTCAAAATTACTGTGACCCTGCTTGGGATTCAGGCTAATACAATTTCGAATGTTCTCTAGCATAGCCCCAGAAAGACTTTAATTAAAGCAAGCTGTACTTATAACAATAACGCTTCTGCGACAATCGGATGTATTGAGGCTTCTAATTACTGCGTTTCGGGGTTTCAAAGTCTAGGGCTTGAACTTTTGGGCTTTGGCATGACTTTACAGTTGTGCAACTAAGCAAGAACTTGAACCTTAGTCAACAAAGGTCCTGGACGGCAAGCCCTTCCGGGCTGCATGACATCCCAGGATGCCCTTCTATCCCAAACTGATAACATGTGCCCAAAGCTCACGTTGAGTCATTTTGGCCAACAACACAGCCAGCCGTGTGCAATAATCACGGAAGCTTCAGAACTTATTTCATGACATGCGAAAATGCTTGCGAAGCTCTTCATATAAGGTCTTGCAGCTGAATTTTCTTGCGTTTGTCACAGTATGTGGCAATGATGGTCCCTTTTTGGGTACATGAACTAGAAAGGCCAGCACTATAACGAGGATTTAGAAGCGGGCCATAGTTGTGACGCCCTTCCCTGTAAACAGCAATCTCACAACATCACTCGATCATCCAAATTCCGATGTTGTGTTCCGTTTCCTTTTTCCGAAAATGATTTTCCATTCATTGGGATGATATTCCTACCCCCTGGTATAAGGAATACATCCACAACCAACCCCGTTGATATCCCTAAATGAGCTATAGCCTAAAATACTCGTATCCCCCTTAATAGCCCCAATAGTATTACCCTATATAATACCCTATATAACTTATATAACGCCCTTTAGGAGTTTAGATCCTAAACCCTAAGCCCTAAACCCTAACCCCTACATACCCCTGTTGTAGGACCTATGATGCCACACGGCGCGCGCCTGCTTTGCAGGGCCTGGAAGGCAAGCCCAAAGTTGGCATACTGGGTTTAGGGTTTAGGGGTTTGAGGGGTTTAGGGTTGAGGGTTTAGGGTTAAGGGTTTAGGGGTTTAGGGTCTAGGGTTTCAGGGTCCTGGGTTATGGGTTCTATGCTTAGGGTGCTGTCAAGGAATGTTGTTGAGTTACCCTCAGCTGAGTTACCATCATGGGTTCCCTTTTAGAGCGCTCTCGGTGTTGTGCAAGAGTTATGTTGGGGCTGAGGTCAAGTTATCGCAATATGACTATGTAGTGAATACTTGGCTGCGTGTCCTACGGTTGATACTAAAAATCCTGCAAGACCCTAATATACTGTAGTCCCCTTATTCCTAAGGTATAGGTACTTAGGGTGATGCAGGATTTCTAGTATCCACCGTAGTTGTGGTAACTGAGTTGAAGTTCCTTAACAGCCCCCCCGTCGCGAGCAGCGCGCGACCAGCGGCGTGTTTTCTTGGATTTTGGGCTGCGGATTTAGGGTTTCGGATTCAGGGATTAGGGTTTCGGGTCTAGGGTTTAGGGTTTGGGGTTTAGGAGCCCTTGAGGACGTAATATCTGGGGATTCGGAGGGATCCAGGGGGTCCTCTCGAGCATCATGTATAGGACCTTTAGACCCTAAACCCTAACTTTTTCTGAAATCCACCAAGAAAAATCTAGGGAGTTCCGGAGGACCAAAGGCATTTTTGCAGAAAGGAACTCGGAGGGTCCATGTACCCAATAATAAGGTCCCTTTAATATAATATGAGGGTATATAGGGATGTATAGGGTATATGGGGTTTAGGGCCCATGTACCCAACAATTAGGTACTTGGGATTTGGGTAATATTTAAATAGTAATTATAGTATAGGTTATGGGTAGGTATATGGTTATTGGGTACTTGGACCCTTTGGGGAAGCCAGCTGAAAAAACTTTAGAGTTTAGAGGCTGAAGACAGGGTAGCCCCCACTATGCCAAGAGTCGCGCACAACTACATAGGGGTCTGCTTCTAGCAGAACAGACTTACACGTGATTGGTCTTTTCGACGCTGATTACATTAAGAGTTTGGGGATGTACATGCGGCTAACCTCCGCCACATCAAGAACTGACCCCGCCAGCATTCGCGAAGCCGTCGATGGTTACCACGCCCCCGGACTCCGTAAGGCCCGAAATTTCGCTGCCCACTTCCTGCATGAGGGCTTTATTGGGGCTCCCTACAATAAGGAGTATAGTATTTTGGGGTATATATTGGAGTTCCCTTATTTAGGGAGACTACCATACTGGGCCCTCGCAACATGTCGAACCACAGCAACTTCTTTTTTAAAGCTTGGTACCTCGTAGTAAGAACACGTTTAAAACCGCTCATCCAAAACTTGTGCTGCGTTTGGCGGTTGCATAAGCCGTTCCCAAAAGGAGCTTGCAGAACTACTAACTCAATTTCCTGGTGGTTAGCAGAGAAGAAGGAAATATCATCGCTTCATAATCCCTACATAACATATTCCCCCTCTTCCCTACTAGCCACCAAGAAGTCAAGAAGCGGAACAAGGACGAATCAAGTTACAGCCTCTCGGCTACAAGGAATGCTGTAGAAGGGGCAACAAAAGTCCTGGGTCACCCAATTTTCCCCTTCCCTGAGGGTCAAGTACCCAGTACTTGGTGCTTCCAACTCTCAAGCTAGCCGTCTTCTGCAGCCATTTGAATGTACGGCAGGCTGCTTCCACCCTAAACCCTAAACTTAAACCCTAAATCCTAAACCCACTCGGGACCTTCCCAGCCTCCCAGATCTTTACCCCGAAGCGCCCCGAAGCCCCTAAACCCCAACCCCTCTCCCTCATGACAGCCAGGTCCTTGTCGTATTTCACTCGGCATTGAGGCAGCAGCCTGGGATTTGGACCTAAACCCCAAAAGTATGTAAAATAACATCCTGAACCCATAATAATAACCATTCAGGCCATTATTTTGCATACTTTTGGGGTCCAGCTACTGGGAATCCTCAGCAACAGAACCTGTCGGATTTCGTCTGCTAACATTCCCTGAGGGTCCGAGTACCTAATAATCATATACTTACCCAAAACCTGTACTACAATTACTATTACCCAAACCCCAAGTACCAAATTATTGAATACATGGACCCCAAACCCTAAACCCTAAACCCTATATCCCCCCTTTAAAGGGCTCTAATTATGGACCTAATTATTGGGTACATGGACCCTCTGGGATTGTTGTGAGCTTTGAGCTCCTTTGGTTGACAATGGTGACAGGAACTCCCACGCGAAGGAGGGAAATAGGGGGGGGTTTATAGGGGATTATATATGGGGTTATATGGGGGTTATTTGGAATAGATAGGGATAATGGAAAAGAAAATGGAAACTACAACTTAGGGTTTAGGCTCTAAACTCCTTCAAGGGGGGTTATATAGGGGATTATATAGGGGACTACTATAGGGCTCATTAAGGGGGATACCAGGAGTTTAGACTATAGCTCATATGAGCCCCAATTTGGCTTGCGGGTGAGGGTTGAATGTGAAAGTCTGTGGGTTTGGTTGTTCATCTTGCAGTTGGGGGTTTGCAGTACTTATACAGTGAATAAGGCGTAGGGCTTATAGTAGGAGCCAGTAGGGGTATATAGATTGAAGGGTTCAGGATTTTGGGTGGAACCCTCTACCAACCCAGCCCTTGCGACTCTGCTGGCGCTGCAAGGAAGGGCTTTACAAACCTCTCACCACTTAAGCAAGAAACAATCTGAGAACCCACACAACTAGTAATATCCGCTGCAATAGCACCCAGTGAACATACTATTAAACTTATTAAACTGTTAGACCCTACATGGGGAACACTTATTCTCTGGATGGTGTAGGTGTTGATTCAGAGGCGGGGACTAAACACATCCATCACAAAACCTTGCAGATCTTCAAATGCTGGCTTAACAGAATTCAGTTGCCCTGCCTGTGGATAGTTGCGAATACCCTCGGCCTTTGCCAAAACTCCCGAAGCATGTGGACGGACACTGCGAGTTTGTTCTCGGGCCAATACTATCTCAAAGTCTAGAGGTTTGGGGCTACAGAATTTCCTCAAACCTACACCACGTTAAGTACACCCATCTGCCTCTGTACAGATGTGTATACACACGTGGCGCGGATCTCTGGGGTTAGCGGGATACCTGCTCCTTACCCCAGAGCCGCGTCGCTGGAAATCCAAGCCGTTCATGAAGGTCAGGGTCACCTGCGCTGGGTTTACGCGTTATGGTTTAGGTTGGGGAGTATGTAGTGTAGGATGTACCTCTTGTATACTTGGAGAGTCATGCTTTGTTCCCCAAAAATACGCCCCCTTCATCCCGAATTCACGGGCTTAAAGCACTTCTATGAGTACCAGTGCACTGTATGTGTGTGTCTGTCTCTCTCATGGCCCCACAATAGCCTCAGAAGCCAAGCACTGTAAGCCGGCTAGATGCAACCTAGATCCCTGACACCCCCAAAATAACCCTAAAACCCTAAACCCTAAACCCTAGCCACAGCATGCTGCAGCCATCCTGCAAACTACTCCAGTGAATCCCCTGTTCGCGGCAATTTTCAAAAATTAGGTCCCTCAAACACACTCTCTTGTTTTGAGGCGACGTCTTGGGGACAGGTTAGTTCTATGTCAGCGGGGCTATAAAAACTCTTAGAGGGATGTAGGATGACGTAGATTTCAATTTCTCCCACCTGCGACAGAAAGTTAAAGGAGGAAGTACTTGGAGGGTCTGGGTGACTGAGTAAATAGGTTACTAGTCACTATATCCCATATAGTAACCCTAAATATCCTCATTATTAACCTACTTACTAAGTCCTGCAATTCCCATGAGGGGTGCACATCACCAGACCTTTGGATGCCTCAGGGAAGCCTCTGAGGTCCATAGTTTCGGGTCCCCCTTGACTCTTATATGAGGAAAATTTAAGAGTGACTTAAGAACATGTGTGCATATTCATGTATATATATATGTACAAATATACACGCACATGCACAGGAACCACGTAACAAGAATCATTCTTGATCTTAGGGTGGAAGTGTCTAGGACGTGCTATAGCACCATGGGTTACATGTAGGGACGGAACTACGGAATGATGTAACTTCAGCAAAGCGGCCACAATCTTCGGAATTGAGTAGCGTTTCTTTTGGTGGTTAAACCCAGTAAGATTATTTTCCGTAAACAAAATACGATACCCCAAAAGGAGGATAGACTCTTACTCTATATTGGGTACCATAGTATCCCCCCCAAAAATACTACTCAATTAGGAATGGGGCTTCAGTGCTTGGGATCTAGCTGAGATCGGCTGCTCACCTAATTGGCTCCTGACTACGTGGCACTTAGGACCCCTACTAAGGGTTAACCCTTAGGTACCTATAATAGGAGTAGAAGGGAATCCCAAAGGGTTACGGGTCTAAGGTCCAAGCTAAGCCCCGAGGAGTTGAGTACCTACATACTCACACTATCCGCGGTACAACCACCATACTGTTGATAGGACACCGAAAAACTCCTAACCTCGACCTAGACCACAGAGCAGATGCAGACTTGGCCTTCGCTAAGTTTTCAAATTAACAAAATCGAGTTAACCTCCGCAGGCATAGACAAACTTAGAAGCTTCATGCTTTCGTGCGTCCAGAAACCTCACCCTCAATCTCAAAGCCATGTCCAAATAACCCTAAACGCATGATCCTAAACCCTGCGCTCAAGATCCCAAACCATCCTAAACACAAAGAACTAAATCAACCCCAACTATGGACAGCCCCTATCTAAATCCTAAATCCTATGCCTCAAACCTCAAGCTCCTGAAGCCCTTAGCCCCAAATCCTAAACTCACAGTCCGAAATCGAACCTTAAACCATTCTTAAACCCTAAGCCCTGAGCCCTACCCCCTAAATCCTCGACCCCAAGCCCTAAGCCTTATAAACCCTAAGCCCAAAACGCCTCGGAACAGCCCCTCAGGGCTTCTAGTCGCCGTTGGAAGGCCTGGCTTATCCGGCGATTACAAGGTTTTGGGTGAAGGGTTTCAGGTGTAGGATTTAGGGTTTAGGGTTTCAGCTTTAGGGTTTGGGGTGTAGCGTTTGGGGTTTAGGGCTTTGAGCCTGGATTTTTGGAATTCGAGGCTTCTGGACGGCTTGCCAAGGATATACAAATGGGGTATGTACATGAGTTATATAACGGGGCGCTGCTGAATGTGTTCTACAAGAAACTATATGTGTACTTACACAGATGAATGCAGAGAGATTCTTCCAAGATCAGTCAGCATGATCTAGGACTGACAGAGGAATACTTACTGGGCTTGGTAGGGAGCAGAGGAATATAATCCCTAAAATCCCTATACAACACATACCCGTAGTCCCCACTAACCTCCGGTATACACAGGAATATCAGAAGATTGAATGGAAACTTCTCAAACATGAGGGTCCCCCACGCTCAGGACATGTCAAAAGCTGCTACTTGTGAGCCTGTCAACATGTGATGCTGCATCGGAAGCATGGCCACGAAGAGAGTGTTGCACCCGGTGTCTTTTCTCTCTTTGTTAGCATGGCATGGAAATTGTTTTGTTACTGACATAGCTTCAGCCCCGCCCGCCTCCATGTTCTCTGCGACCTCGAGTGGAGCATTGAAACGCTTGCACAGAGCTTTGAAAACTTCAGGCTCTTGAAGCTGAAGAATCCAACAAGCGTACCGGGTGTGCAGGCAAAGCGTCAAAAATGCTTTAAAAGCTGAGTGACGCCTTAGACTTTTAGAACCCCGCCTTGGACCTCCGCCTCTTCAGCCTCATGATGAGGAACTGCTCGGCAGAGGTCTTTGTGTGGAGAGCTAGCAAAAGGGGGTAACATGAGGTTCTACAAGCACTGGACTTCAGTGTCATCTCAGCCACCATGCTCAAAGTGACTGCGTGGCTGCATTGGGCACAGTCAAACGTTCATCTCAGCCTTCAAGCCATGCCTGCGGCCACGCCCATCAACGCAGCCCCTTTGCCATGCGAGACTTGCCATGGAACAGGAATCCATGCCTTACACCATGTCTTAAAGTCAAATGTAACGAAACGATAGAACCCTGAGAAGAATGACCCCAACGGGGGAGTCCAAATGTTGGGGCTTTGTAGTATTCAGACCTGAAAAGTAGTATGCCGCGCCTCATACCCTACACTTTTAACCCTGACCCCCTGACCCTAAACTCTAAAACCTAAACTGCCTAAACCCCTAAACCCCGAAGCCTAAACAGCTAAACCCCCAAACTTTAAACCTCCTAAACCATAAACCCTGAACCCTTAACCCGTAAAGCCCCCACATCCACCAAGTAGCGTCTGCCAGATTCGTGGGGAGTGGACCGAGGTCTTCGCCCTCGAGGTTGATGAACTGCTCCTGGACCCAAGGCTAGGTTTGAGGGTTTAGGCTTGAGGGGTTTAGGGTTTAGGTTTAAGGTTTAGGGTTGACCTGTAACCCATTTACCTACAGCTTAGTAGTTATTGCTCACTGATTAATAGGTATAACCCATAAAACTGTAGGTAATTGGTGTTACAGCTAGGGTTCGGGGATCAAAGGCCAGTCTAAGGAATTTAGGGTTTAGGGTCTAAGGTCCAAGAATAACAGCATTTGGGACGTGTCCTCTTATTTGGGCACTCGGACGCTTGGGGTTCCAGGATTCCGGAAGCCACAGAATCGCCTTTCCACCTTCAGTTGGGTGGTTATCAAAATTATGGTCCCTTTTTTGGTCCCTGTTATAATACGGCCCCTAATATTTAGGGTACCCAAGAAGGGACCATAATTTTGACAACCACCCAGTTAAAACTCTAGAACTTCTATTGTCGTACTGAAAAAAGTATAAGGAATCCAATACCCCAAAAATTGTAAAGGATCTGTAACATTGATCCAGTATTCCCCCATTGCCGACTGAGCATGAGTAGGATGTTCGCCACGTTGGGTTCTCAGTTGATGGCGAAGGTTTTCTTGCTACCTTGTGAACCCCAAGTCTGCTTAGCCACTCGCCCTAAACCCTAAACCCTAAGACAAAAAAGTCGGAACCTTTAGGGTTTAGGGTTTATGGGCCTGAGCCCTAAACCTTCAGGAGTTCCAAAACAGTAGGAACCCAATGCGCATACCCAACCCAAGCAGGCAAGGCCGAAGAAACGAAGCTCGTTCAGCAGGCAATGTATCTAGACTCCTATACCGTACCTTGGGTACTGCCCCCACCCATGAACAGCCTACAGTAGGGGTCATATTAAGGGCTATATATAAGTATGGCACCCAATTCTGTATTTCAGAAGATACTAGACATACAGTTAGGCACGCACACCCTAAACCGCAAACCCTGAAACCGTAGGTCCTCGCGTAGCAGCGCTCCAACATCCAAGTACCAGCCAACCATCACCCCTTCGTCTTGGGCCGGGCCCTGGCATCACTTATGATTTCTTTCGGCGTAATGTGAGTAGTGCTTTTTGTGGTTAAACCCAATAAGATTCTATCCCTTATGTAAAAAATCCCAAAAGGAGGATAGAATCTTACTCTATGTGGGGTACCATAGTATCCCCAAATAGAATACTACTCAGGTGTACGTTAGGGTTTAGGGTTCAGGGTTAAGGTTTGAAGGCTCTAGGGTTAAGGGTTCAGGGCCGCCCAGGAAGAGGTACTTGTATCAGGGCCTACTATAGCCAGAACTGATACAACGGTTGGGAGGTTCTTTCCCCTGCTCATGTAACCCCAACATTATTCAATGTCAAGATCTGTATACACCACTGCTAAATCCTAAATCCCAAATCCTGAATGTGCTAATGCTATATATCACTCTATAAGTCCACAAAGCCGTTAACAGGATCCTATGCAACCCGTACATATCCCTATTATGTACCCTATACATGTTGTTTAAGGAACTCTTGTTGTCGTGTTATTGCTAGCCAGGCCGGGCCTTTACTGCAGAGCTTCTTTGGGCGCTTTGGTGTTATATAGGGTTGCACAGGGAATATATGGTGGTTAGACGGTGCAGGGTTATACAGGGGTCGATATGGGCTTACATACGGTTATATGAGGTTGGAGGATATTACCTTCAAGTAGAGAATCAAATGGAAAAGAAGCATGGAGATGAAATGGAAGCTATACAGATGTCAGGGTAGCATGAATCACACGAAAATGGAAGGACGTGAACAACACTTGGATTGAATATGAACTTACATGGAATATGTACTGTGGAGGCCGAAATAATGACCTATATGCCGGGTATGCGCCCAGCCCTATTCTGATTACTTAGCACCCTACCGTACCGACTGTCAGTGTGATGCACCGAGTTAAGGGATTCGCAACTGGGACCCTCGTTTGGAAACTGTTGGAACCCTGCCAGTTAGACGTGGGATACCCTTTCGTAGATACAACTTTCAGGTAACTCTCAAAACTGGGGGTCTGGGGTATGGATGTTCTGTGCGTTGCATGGAAGGACATGGCATGATCTGGGGCTTCTCTAGCTGAAAAATGCCCAGCAACCTACCCTGAATAAGGACAAACTTGCAGCTTTCTGTCGTCTTCAAATAGATGGAGCATGAGTACACTCCCTCTTAGGTAAATAGAATATGGCTTGGGTATGTTATAAGAAGATCCCCATATACCCCAGATTATATCTACTTAAGGGGGGCTACATTCTTAACCGCATATTCCATACTCTGTCTGCTTGAAATTAAATGCTAAGTTCGGGTCCCATTTTGCGAGGTCCCAACGTTGAGGATCATAATACTGGGATCTACATGTAGGCACCCTGTTTTTGGAAAACCCATTCTAAATCCTGAACCCCTACAGCCCCAAACCCTAAAGTCCGCCCAAGGACAGTTACGCTCGACTGCTGTAAGCAGATGCCAGAAAGCTTAGTCTACGCCCTTGAAACTGCAACTGAACCAACAATCAGACAGCGATAAACTATGCAAGAGCTGCGAAGCATGGGCCAGACTCTGTTCCCCCAACCCTAGACCCCAAACTTTGGGTACTGGCCTTGCGCAGTAACAGTCTATAACAAGGGCCAAAAAGTAATTCATATAGTCATATTACAGATTTTATCAAATTTCTTATGGCTGAAGGCAGTATCCAACCCAAACCCCAAGCCCCACACCTTAAGCCCCCATCAGCTGACCCAAAACCCTAAACCTAATCCCTAAGCCCTAAACCCTCTGAGATCTGCCTTCTTGGAAAAGCCGGTCACTGTGAAGGGTGCCAAGGGATCTGAAACATCGAACCTGGGGTGCTTCCTTGTTGGGATACTCTATTGACCACCTAGACCCTCAAATGTAGTACCCTTTTGGTAGTCCTAATAAGAGTCCTAACCAAAAAAACCATACCAAACCCAAAAAGGAACTACATTGGAGGGTCTAGGAGAGGAATTTAAGTTTGCACCCTTAAGGTTTGTACCCTGGGGCTTTGGGGCCGAAAACCCTAAAACTTTGGCACAATTCCATGGCATCGGCCTCCGAACCCCAAGAGTACGAAGGACAACTTCTAGAATTTGACAATGTAATGGTAGAGCCCTTATACTGAGTTGCACAAAAACAAGACATCTAAACCATGTCCAACAGTGACTCAGCTGCGCTCCAGATCATGAGGGAAACATTTAGCCTTGACCACTTCCTAGATGGGGGCCGGGGCATGCTGAAGGATTCAACAGGTGTGTGCGCAGTATTTAAAAGAATATGGGGATAATGTGGGGATTGATCAAAAAGCTGCCATCCCAAAACCTGTGCCCCCAACCCATTGAAACAAGTCAGTCAAAGGGTTGTTCTCAGCTTCTACAGGCTTTTGATCAGATCGTTTAGGGTTCAGTGTTTAGGACAGTTCTAGGGATTACCAACCGCTATCTTTGCGATTACTACTGAGGGAGGATCAACCCTAAACCCTAAAGGGTAAAATTGCTATCTCGCCAATTGAAAGAGCCCCAAACATCTCAACCCCCCTAAACCTTCAACAAAAGTGCGACAGGAAACAGAAACTCCGAAAATCTGATACCCCAACAAAGAAGCACCCTAGATGTCCAACAAAGCCCCAAAGCATTAGACGCTGAGCACATCAACCGCCAAAAGCCTGGCCTTGAGTTAGCTAGGAATGAAGGAATGGATCCTTAGAGTAACCCCGACATAACCCAGTTTAGTAGTTTCCATGTTCTTTTCCATTCCTTCGATTCATTCCCAGCTAACCAAAGGCAACCTCTAGTTTCCATTTCACGTTCCATTCTATTTTCCATTTTATTCTCCATGATTGGACTTATATCCCTGTATAACCCTAAACCCCAAACCCTATATAACCCATTATAGTAGTTTCCATGTTCTTCTCCATTTTCCCTATATTACCCCTATTATTTCAAGGGCGCGAAGCCCTAAACCCTAAACCTCTAAATCCCTATTACGTATGAACGTATGAAGGGCCAGAAATCCGAAGTTCTCAACAAACCGAGGAACTTGAATCCGGAGATCTCGCTGCCCACGGTCACGCCATCCTCGTAACTGACCTCCACCTTTTTCCTGGGATTAGGGTTTAGGGGCTTAGGGTGTAGGAGCCAAAAACAGGGAATATGCAGGGGACAAATTGTAAGGGCTTGACTGACTGAATGACTGAACGGAACCGAAGGGGATAAACAAATGAGGAGAGCTTTTGGGCTTATTGATAGGGGTTCTGGGGGAGAAAATTACCTAGCACCCAGGCTTGTACATTACAGATGGTGCTGGCTTCGCATTAAATAAAGTCCCCCCCTCGATTGATCTCTGTCCCTTCTGGGGGCACTGGCATAATGTCAAAAATGCAGGTAAAAATCCAGGTGACCATCGATGTAGACTCAATGAAAAACCAGATTTAGATAATTGTCCATTAAAAATCCACATTTTGTGAGAATATCGTGAATGTGGGCATAGTTATAACTGTTCTCCGGTGGCGAGATTTTATAAATTTGGGTATAGTCCCTACCTGTGCAATCAACACTCCAGGTCTTTGGGGTAGGGTCTAGGGGAATCTGGGGTTTAGGGAATTTTGGGGATGGAAAGTCAACGTGGATTCCCCACAGTCGGGCCGAAGGCACTGCTCCTCTGCCACGTTGCTGACGCAATAGCCTCACAGTCAGTCGTTAGGAAGTCCAGGTACATACTGTTGATGGAGGAAATCTTGCACCACCTAGGGGTTATTAAACTATTGTATTTCCTAGGGATTCTAGGACTTAAGGTGGTGCAAGATTTCCTCCATCAACAGTAGGTCACAATGTATCCCTATAAGGCTCTCAGCTGCCTAAATAATATGTTACTGGGCCATGTAACTGTAGGGCATGTAGAACCCAGAATCCATTTTTCAGGTAACTGGAGCGCTAGGGCATGTTAAACATGTTTATAACCATCTACTGTAGGAACCGTCACTATACTGAAGGATACTACATGATGTCTTTCATTGTACATCATTGTGTACTTCATTCTATTAGACCGTGTTATGTCATAGTACACTGGCTCGTACTATGTTTCATCTTATTGCAACATACCATACTACGACATGCTATACCGAACGGTATAAACTGGTTTCTTCTATCGCATCGTGTTCTATAATATCATGTTAGCCATGCCATTCATATACCTAGAAGATACCATACAACATAGAATGTCCATTAGTTGTTTGTGTTTATATATATATATATATGTACTTAATATGTATATCTGCTGAAACATCGAACAATCATGGTTCAACTTGTACAGTACATGGGGTTAAGTGTTTCGACGATACACGGTTCCCAAGGCAAGTATACTCGCCTCCTCGTCACACATATCCCAAAAGTTTAAAAAAGGCTCCCTAACTTTTTTTAAATCCCCATACAGCTGCCTGATCACTTGGGGGGGTGACACTGCCAAACCTCACCGAAGTAGTTAGTTCCTGCACGCGCGCTCCCGGGCCTTAACGAGTAAGAGGTTGATTTGGGGGGCGCAGTATGCTCCACTCAGGTAGGCTCCTAGAGGAACAATATTGGTAGCTATTCAGGTCCCTACAATAAATGGTTGAATGTGAAATCTTTGAGTTTGCATTCACTCTGCAAAGATGATTGCGGTACTGTGGGGAAGGCAGCAGGACCCACTGCCGGTTCCTCATACATTTCGCTCACGCAAGAATGGGGGCTCAAGCAAGCACTGACGCTCACAAACGCTGACGATCTGTCTCTTGGGAAAGTCTGAGGCAAGAATCCTGAACAACAAGCAAAACTTACTGCTGCTCAATGTCATATCCAGATAACTGTGTGAGCGTACTGTTGCTGTTGTACACCTGACAAATGATTGACACCACAACAAGACGAGACCAATATGAGCCAAAACAAAACTACAAGATCACAAGGAAGTTCGCACGCACTGTTGCTTCACGAAACGGGGCTGCCCGGAATCGACCGCAAGTAGCCGGATCCTGATTACTGTATCATCTGCTCTAGAAAGCCATGACCTTGGGGAGTCGCATATCCCTGCACAGGTAACCTAAACTTTATTCCTGCCATTCCGTCCTGCTCTCAAATATCCACTACAAGTAGCAACTCACTTTTGGCTATGGAACCCCAAGCTCAACGTACTGGAAAGCTCTTCTGCCCAGATCCCAGATGGTAGGAAGGAAGAAGATGGCCAAAGTCTACTTTAAGGGCCTACACATTTACCAAAAAAATGTTCAGGTCTATTTGTCACCTATACCATAGGCATAGTTAAACCAGAAACCCGGGACTATGATATTGGTAGTTGCGCAGGCTGCTACATCAGTTGCAGCACGTCAAACTAACAACGGCTGGCGACGGGCGCGGCCGTTGTCAGAAGCATCCAACCACTCCTGCGTTTGTTGTTTCTGGTTGGCCCTAAACCCTGGACCTAGCTCTACAACTTAAACCTCGGGCAAAGTTTTGTCGTCCGGGTTCTAGGCTTGAGGTCCAGTGCCTTCTGATTCAGTGTATGCAGGCTTTCATGTACCTCTGGAGAGAGATTATGCATGTACTGTAACATTCTCATTCTCTTCATGATGATACAATGTGAACCCTAGATTCTATGATGCTCCCGACGGTTATTTTGATGTGTTCGCCCGTCATCACTTGAGCTGACAACGGTCTACCAGAAGACTAAAGTATGTGTCTGGATGGTCCTAAAACGGGTCCCAATATTCTATAATCCTTTTGTAGGAACTCCCACAAAAGGGGTGGTTGATTTTTTGAGCCCCCTTTTGGGGTCCCTGGGTTGGGACGCCCCTGGCCCTGTGAAGCCCCTAGGAGGAAGGTCCTCAGAGGTTTCTGGAGGGATCTGGATTTTGGCCAGGAAAGAATTGTAGTCTCCTTGGACCTATAGTAAAAAAATGATTGTTGATAATTCCTGAAAGTTATAATATACTGAAAATTAGAATAATTCCTAAGGAGACCACAGGAATGGTGTTTGTAGAGTTCAGGCGTAAGGGTTTCAGGACACGCGTGCAAGGTTTCCCTGGCATGTGCCCGCCCACAATTTTGACTAATGATGCCCAATACAGCCCAGAATTTTGCCTTCCCCAGGAGAGCGCTTCACCAGACTAACAGCAAACCTGGGAAGGGACCTGTACTGACAATATCCCTTGAAAAGCCACACGGTTTAGGGTTTAGGGTTTAGGGCCCGTATAAGGTTACATGCTAGTTTGGTGGGGACACATGGAGTAATCTCCTTTCTGATGGTGGAACTAATTAGAAGATATTTCTCTGGCGAAGCGAAGTACGATATCCAAAAGGAAAAGTATTACTCTCTGAATACTAAAGGACCATACTTTCACCTTTTCAATGCAACTCATGTGATGTCTTGCAATGGTAGCACGGAATTTGCTCTAACTCTGCTTAGGAGGCTCAAGATAAGCAGGCTCTCCATGGCTGAAATTTGGTAAGTTGCCTAGATGGGGGGGAACCCTATGTACACACACCCAAATACTACCCAAAACCCAAAACCCCCAAGAGGCACCACCCCCCCCTAATTTAAGGACACCTCATGTAGGGTTAAGATAGCTGGGGCATTAAGGCTCAGGGATGCGATGCGTGCGGAGGGTTAAGGGTTTGCGGTTTTTATTCCCACAGGTTCCAAAGTACCTACATAGTATAGAGTACCCAGAGGGTCCATGTATCCCATGGGTAATAACCATTTTGGTATAGGTTTTGGGTAAGTATATGGTTATTAGGTACTTGGACCCCCAGGGGTATGGTGTCTGTAGTAGGATCTTTCTTTATGGGTTCAGGAAGTAGGGGGTCTATGAGCTAAAGTCCGAAGTCCTAGCATCCCGCGTAATTAGTCCTATAATATTCCCCTATATAACCCCGTTCGAGGAGTTTAGACTATAGCGCTTAGGACCCTTAGAGATGGCTGCTGAATACATGTGCTTTGCACACATGGGGATTGGAAGCCCAAAAATACAGATACTGAGATTGCTTTTGCGCTGATATGCGCTGGCCGACTTGGGGAAATTCTTATATCAGATTGAAGTGGCCGCCTGAAGAATTACCAGCATGGTGGTTCTAGATTCCTTTCCCTAAGGGTCCAAGGACCCAAATAATAGGGTTTTAGGGCCCGAATACCATTAATATTATAGTATTTGAGCCCTAAATCCCTATTATTTGGGTCCTATATACCCCTATATAGTCCCCCTGTATCCCTACATAGTCCCCCTATCAACCCCTTTAAAGGGACCCTATTCTTTGGGTCCTTGGACCCTTAGGGTTTCTGTAACCTCTGGAGGGGTTACCTGTTTAGGGTTTAGGGTTTAGGGTTTAGTTACCTCATGCGGACGTCAAGACGACAGTGGTAGTTATTCAGGCTGCCCTGCATTACATAATCCCTACAAGCTCCCAAAATAAAGCCAGCTTGCAGTTTAATTGCGATTTTCTTGTCCATGTCATTTCTCATTAACTATTGGGCTAACACCCCTCTAATCTCGACACTCTAAACCATAAATCACCCTAAACCCTCAACCCCGAATCCCAAGCCTAAAGCCTCAGCCCTAAAACCCCAAACCCTACCTGCAAGCTAGTTTCCTCCGTTAAACCCTATATTAAATCCCAACTCTAGGACCTCGAAACTTTTGAGCCCTCCAACCCCGCATAAAATCCTAACCCCAAAATCCTAAACTTTGATCAGGTCGCACAAATTGGATTTCGGGCTTAGGGTCTAGGATTAGGATATAGGGTTTAGGGATCCCTCAACGTCCTCAATATCCCGAAGGCCTAGATTCCGCACCATGCTCCCAAGATCCAAGGTTTAGGGTTAGGGGCAAGCCCTAAACCCACCCTAAACCCTGAACCCTAAACCCCAAGCCTGAATTCAAAGCTTGGGGTTTAGGGTTTACCCAGAAGTTAAAAGCTCCATCCTCCGGCGTAGCATGAAAACAACTCTGCCTCAGCGTTGTTCACCTTCCCGAAGACACCGGCCTGGCTGTCAGTTCAGGTTTAGGGCTTCGGATTGAAGGCTACATTAATAAAAGGATGTTGGTAACCCCAACCCCAAAATATGGACCCTATAAGCATCATATGATAGTCATAGGGTCCCATTAATTTGGGGGGTTGGAATTACCAAAACCCTTTCATTATACAGGTTTGGGATTTCGGGCTCATAGTGCGTATCGGCTGACAATGAGTAAGTTGACCAGGGCCTTCTTTGTTGCAAGTGTGCCCTTGAGCGTTTGGGGTCTCGGGTATAGACTGTACCCTAAACGCCAACCCCTACTCCTTGAACCCTAAACCGAAATGGGTTTCGGCCACCTGATTAGATCCCCCAAGCCCATTTCAGGGAGAGATCTCAACACGCGGGTCCTTGTGGGATACGGGTTTCAACACAAGGAATGATGGTGATGAAATCAAGGTCCATTATATTCCTGAGGTACAGCGGTTACTGAGTAGGGGACGGGGTTTAGGGTTCAGGGTTGAGGATTTGATCTATGAGCTCAAACAAACTCATTGGTCAAACATTCTTGGAGACATCAAACTTGCATAGGATTCATATCTGTTCGAAACTATAGCAGCAATTATTCACTCTCCTGCGCTGCAGACATGACTTTGCAGCTTGGTCTGTGTGAAGCATTTCTGTTCTTGGCCATAGATGTTGCACCCTGACAGCACATTCACCTATAAATGGGGTTTGTGTTCCCTAGACCCCAGACAAACAAAATATGAGTGACGGTCAAAACTCCTTGCGCCAGGCGATGGACGCCAAATTGAAGGTGTCGCTTTTCAGTGTTCCTATCGCTTTACTGGTTTTGCACTTAACCTGCGATCGTGTGAATTTCGGGGCGTCGCTCCTTAATGTTCCCATCGCTTTACAAGGTTTCTGCCTGACAACTCTGGGGCGTCTTCTTTTCAATGTTCCCGTGGCTTTACAGCGTTTTTGTTTCTCATGTTCGTTACTGACATAGGAGCTACAAACGAATATTGACTGAGGCTCATGTTATTTAATCACCACCTGCTGTTTGCATAACTGGGCCTTTAGGGGCGGGTTTCTTGAGGCACGTTTTTTTTTTGTAGTTGCGTCGCCAAACAATCTGCAACCCATGCTGGTCCCAAAAAAGATGCCGTGAAGTAAAGACGCAAAGGCTACACAAGTTTCACTTATAGAATGTTCCGACTAGCCTGTTTCGGGTTTAGGGTTGAGGGCGTGCACGGCCTGGACAAGATACTGGAACTCATCAAGATCTGGACCGAGCACCCTGTGTCCAAAAAACGTGTGAACCCCAGATCGGCCCAGGATCATTAACGTTAAGCAGATTCGGTATCAGCAGCGTGAAGTCTACAACTTGATAAGCAGGGATCTGCTGAAAAGGCCGAGTCTACCTGGAGGAGCTTGGTACTTAGAACCTACTGCTAACGGGTTTTCTTACCCAGCTCTAATCATGCTTTGATCCATAGTCAATGTGCGTCTAGCTCGATTTGGTGACTCCATGGGGTCGGCGCAGCGTAAAGAGAAGCGTCTTTTGAGCGGGCCATCCATCAAAACTAAATCTCTTGAAGAATCCTAAGCTCTAAAATAAATGCTCTGCAGAACCATGCACATGGATGCAGGTTTACCATGGTGGCTGTAAGAGAAAAAGACATTAAGCAATCGCCCCATTTTGCTGTTGTTGTTGAAGAAGAAGAAATTGAAGTACTACAAACAAAGCACATACCAATGAGCATGAACAGTAGTTGCAATTACAAGGCTCATCTCGGTAGGCGCAACTTTAGTAGCGGTCTTGGTAGCAGCCGCGAAGCTTTGAGTAATACTAGGAACCACAGCAGAGCTATCAGTAATACTGGAATCCGCCGAATCCCTGAACCCCCAGCCATCATTGTTCATCTTGTCTCAAGTTGCCTTGAAGCCGAATCCCTTGCAGCTTTCGATATGGGAACAACTTCCCTAAACCTAAACCCGAGAAGAACCAAGTGATCCTGAATCCAAAACCTTGCCTTCTTGAGCACTCGGTCTTCTGGGTTTGTGACTTGAGCTGTCACCTGGCTACAGCGCGGTGCGTGAGGGGATTTAGGGGGTGTCGTTTTTCTGAGAGGGTCTATTCGATCAAGTAGGGTTCAGGGGTGTTGGATTTAGGGTTTGTTTTCGGGTTGGGGGTTTGGAGATTGAATGAGGCTAGGGGTTAAACTGCCGTCGGCCGTTTTGGGACTACTTAGGGTTTAGGGATTTGGGGATTTAGGGTGTATGGGGTTAAGGATTAGGGTGGAGGGGTGCCAAGGTGAATGAAAACTTGGCGAGAGAATATTACCAACAAACATGGGGCTTCCCAAAAATGACAGGTACCTTTTTTGGGGGAGTCTATGTTGGGGTCCCCCTAATTTGGGAAACTACCACATTGCTGAAGATTATCGGATGGCAGTGCTTGGAATCGGGGTGAGTACCCGTTCCCTTTGCCCTTTGAAGCTCTAAACTCCTAAGCCCTAAGCTCCTATATCCCCCAAAGCCCTGAACTCCTAAATCTTAAACCGCTAATTATATCCCACAAAGCCCTAAACCCTACACCCCTAAACCCTGCACCCCTTTCCAGCCCCAGGATGCCTCTACGCAGCGAGGCTCCAGGCCGTAGGTCGCCTTTGTGCCTTTCAGCATCTCGCCTGGCGAATTTATGGTTTAGGGTTTGGGGTTTAGATGGGTTTAGGGTTTGGGGTTGAGGGTTCAGGGTTTAGAAGTTTGGGTTTAAAGTTTAGGGGTTTAGGGATCAGGGTTCAGGGTTTAAAAGTTTGGGGTTTTCGGTTTAGGGGTTTAGGGATCAGGGTTTAGGGTTTGAAAGTTTGGGGTTTGGGGTGAGTTTAGGGTTCTAAAGTTTAGGGTTTGGGGTTTATGATATAGGCGTTTAGGGATCAGTGTTTAAGCTTTAGGGCGGGAAGTAAAAGAAGACCCACTTTAACAAAAGGGTTCTAGGGCTAAGGGATTATTAGGGTTGACAAGAAACATGGAGCAAGGGCAAAATGATCGGCAACAGATGTTACTGTGACTGTGACAGCCAGCAACTACTGAGCTCGGGGCGAGATGGGAGCTCGCAGATTCATCTTTTCCAGGTCTACGCTGCGTATAGCACAAAAATGGAGCATGCCCATACAACATTTGGTAACAAAGCACGCCCATAGACCACATATCGGTTTGGTGACCGTAGCCGCTGCCTCCGAGCATTGGGGGACATGCAGGCAGTTGCTCCGCATTTGGTGGTCAAGCGAGTGCTGGGAGAGGCCCAGCATGCGAGTCCGAAGTCCACCATCTTGACCACAGGGGGTGCTTGTGCCCCGGGCTCCATGCGTGGGCCAGGACAAAATTGTCCGGCTTGATGTCCGCCGAACAAGAAGCATCGCAAAGCTTCCATACAAAGGCACGGCAGGTCCTGAAACTCATGAAAGCCAAAGCTCAGTACCACGTTTGTGTGTGAACAGGCCTGCAAGGCATGAGCTTCTCGGCGAGCTGCAGCCACGTCATGCTGATGAAAGTGCTTCGCCGCAACCTCTGTTTTGCCGATGGCCGCGAGCAGAACCGAAAGACCCCTCGCCAAACTGAGCCTCCGCCGTGGTAAGACATGGAGCTGGCGGGGCCAGCAGAGGCGCAGATCGCCGTTGCTTCGACAAGAAATGCGGCCATAAATTGAATATATGTTTTTCTGTGGTGATCTGAGCATGGAAAACATTGTTGGTCAACACAAGGGGCTTGCCACTTGTCCACTGCCCACATGCACAGTCACAGCCAAGCAGCTGCGTGACTTGGCATGGCTCCATTGGTACTTGTACTGAGGGCCAGATTAGCGGCCCGAAGCCTCATGAAGACAGCGCTACAACGCGCCTTGGCACTTGAAAAATATTTGAGTGCCAGCAGGGAGCCAGTTGGATCATCTTGTTCGACAGCAGGGGAAGTGGCGCAGAATTTGGTGCCCATGTGAAGGGGGTCCACAGCAACACAAAAAGCACTTCCCTGCCCAGCTTTCCACAAGCTGGCGTCACAGGCTCTGCCACAGACCAGCCCTTGTACTGCAGCAGGTTGACATTGCCTCCACAAGCACGCACACTGATAAGCGCTGTCGATGAGACTGCACAAGACTGCAGAAAAGCAGGCCTCACAAGCGTGGGGAGGTGCATCTTACTGCACCCCCACATCTAAAGATCCACTGGCGCAGGGCAAGCTCTGTGCGTTGTGTGGGGTGATCGCAGCGCAAGTCCTGACTGCCGCCCAAAGCTTTGGCACCACCAAGCTGGAACACCTAGCCTAGCTTAACTTGGGCATGCATTATCAAGATGGTGATTGGATAAGACATGTGGGTGATGTTGGGTGTCAAACGAAGTAAAAAAAAGATAGGGCATGTTTCCAGCTTCCCTTTCAGCTGAAACGAAGGCCGTTACGAACTGCACTGCTGGCAACGGACAGCAAGCTTCTGATGGAAATTCTGCTCAACCCAGTGAGGAAAGCCTTCATGCAACCCCAGGCCAGAGTCAAACGCAAAAGCAAACGAGCATGAAACACAAAAACTCGGTATGTGGGGTTTAGGGAAGGGGGTATATAGCAAGTGGCAAGAAGCGGATGACCTTCCGATTCTATTCTCTGTGCTCTTTCTGAGGCCGTTTTAAAACTTCTGGGTAGCTTCAATAGAAAAGGGCTAGATCTCGACAAGCCTGAAACTATGGAGTGGCATTACTAAGGGTTTCCTCTGAGGAGCTTCATAAAGAATTGTCCTGACAGTTAGCCGTGGATGTTAGTGGACAAGTGCACGAAGAAAAGCCACATGCCGCCTGCTGCTATCTGGGAGCCAGATTGGACTTCAAAACAAAGAGCTAAAATTCGCAACTGAACGCCCGCCTGACCTGAAAACTGCGCAAGCCATGAAGCGGCATTGCTAATTCCTCAACTGACTATGACTTTTAAGGATGCCTGGTAGAGAGCGGTGAGCTTGAGGACGTCGCCAGCTTCCGATCCGCTGTGAAACCCAAAATTCCTGAAAGAATCACTACAGCTACATTGGGGTTCGGAAGGAGCATAGCACATTCTGAACACATTGGACCCCCTACTCCGTCGTACAGCATTGCTTATCTTCGGTTTGGGCCGTAGTTAAGTCGCAGTCACTCGAATACATTTTTCCAGAGATCAAGACCCTCAAGTGAGCTATAGTTTATATAAATCGCATATATCCCCCTTACAACTCCCCTATACAATTCCCTGTATAACCTCCGTCTATAGCCTCACCACAACCAAAGCCTATGTTGCAAGCGGTGCGTACAGCGGCGGTGGGCCTCGTCATCCGCATTCGAATCGTACGCGCGAATGCGGACCTGTGCGTAAAGAGTGAAGCTTATAAACGTTGAACAAAGACCGTGAACACAAACGGCGAAGCTTCGTTACATCGACGGCCACAGCAACAATGACCATGAAGGTACTAACACTAGCACTAGCAGTAGAAGCTGGGCCCACGCATGTCACAAAGTTGAAGGGGTGCTGGTGGTTGCAGGCTAGCAGAAATAGTGGAGCTTGCAATTGCAATGATATGATCGTGTGATGGCGGCTGCGGCGGTGCTGATACCACCACCGGCTGCAGTAGCACTTGGAGCAGTACGAGTGGTTCCTGCAAGCTTAAAAAAAATTGAGCCTGGCACAAGGCGACAGCTGCATTCGCAGGTAATTCGTCTCCAGAGGGGTGCTTAAGCCTTTAACCCAGAAATCCCACAACGTTGGGCAGTCAAGAACAAAGAGGTTTCTGAATGGAGCGAATTTTCGGCCCAACAGAGCTTCGAATAATAAATAGAACGGGTACATGAAATTACAACAAGGCAGAAAGGGTAGCGGCATGCTTTGAACTGGAAGCCCAAGAGTCTTGCCTTCTTAACTCCTCCAGCTTTCCCAAACTGCCCCTAATTGTTTTCCAATCGTCAGCTATTGTGGGTGGGGCGAAGGCCCTGAGCCCTCAACGTTTCCTATAGCAGCAGTAAGGTCCAGGCCCAGGCGGCCAGGAAACGATGGTACAGTCTGCAAATTCTAGGTTGCAATTCGGTCGTTCCCAAGGAAGCTACTGCAGACGGTGCATCTTGCGCAGCGCGGCTAGATGAGGAAAGTGTAGGACTAAAGTGATGTAGAGAGGACTTCACTCTGACTTGGCACAATCGAAAGGTGCCGTGTCATCTCCGCGATGACCGCTCCACTCTGCGCAATGCTCGGAGACCCCATTCAGCCTCTTAGGGCCAAATAGCGAAGCAAGAGATGATGCTCACACTACATAATTCGTTAGTACATACAATGACACCCCGGCAACCTCACAGCCATCAAGAAGCTAATGACGAGCAGGCAAAAGCCACAAGAATGATCATGGCAAAAGTCGACTTTGGCAATCAAAGGGTACAGTCTAGACTCGTGCGAAGTAGATCGTTGGCATTCACATCTCTTCGATGCTTTGCCAGCCAGGGTTGAAGGGTTGCTTCTCTTGTTGGCCTTGTCAGGCATGAGTCTACATAAGTGACTTCATCTTGCGCGTGGGTGCTTCCCTTGCTTCTTACTGGAAGATACACTGTGATGCCCGAACTTGTCACTGGAACTGTGTCGCACCATAAGCTCTAAGCGTTCTAATCCCTAAACCCTATACTAAGTATCTAACCTCAGAAGTGAAAGATTATGGCCACTGACAGGGCTTTTCAAGTCTAGCAGTAGAAGTCGGAAACCCCCCGCAACGTGGATGTAAGGCAAAGGCATAGAAGCTAGTGCTGCACGCGGCGACTCCAGCCTCGGCAAATTGAGCCATGGGAGTTTCCACTTTTCACCACAGTTTACATTTAAACGGAACAGCAGACAGCAACTAGAGACGTGTCCATTTCTATGACAGAGAGAGAAGGAAGCTGTCCATTGTTACACGCAGGAAAACATGAAAGCGACTGTGCTTTGAATTTCCTTTTAACCGACTTGACAACTGAAATGAGCATCGAAGCTGCTCCCTCTGCACTCTGCACACCTCACTGTGCCTCGGGGGACAGCCAAGGCCAGAGCCAAGCCGGGCCAAGCCACACCACCATGGCTGACTTGATAAAGCCAGCAGGACTCGCAGGACCATGTTAACACTGAGCCGTGACTCAACTTGCAGAACCAGGTTGCCTCCTAGTTCGATATCTGCTGTGCCTTTAGACTTAGACACCTTAAGCTGGAAATCCTCGCTTCAGCGATGCTCCACGAAACATAGCCGACCTACAATAAAGGGCTGAGTCAACCGCAGTAGGCCTGACATAATCTACGATGAAGCCCTGAGCACTTGAGCACTGAAAGGCTGCCATGTGGACAGCAATGGGACCTCTCTGCGTCACCGCATCGTGTTAGGGGGCCTTCAGAAGGGAGCCCGAACTCTTGAAAACCTCCATATCTCCTGCGCCGAATACAAGACTGTAGACTACAACATTCCAAATGTTGCTGGGTTCGCCGGTGCAGGACGCGCACTTTGACCAAACATCCCTCAAGTTTAGGGTTGCGCCAGACATGCTACGTAGATCTCCCATCAACTTCTCATCCAACGTGGTCCTTTGAGTCCAGCTGTAAAGTGTGGTTGCCTCCGCGACAGAAGCTGAAAAATCACACGAGCACACGAGCAACAGCAGTACACAAGAGCAGCGAAGTCGCGCACATTTCTTAGTCACTCGTCGCACAGTCCCTGTCCCAACCTGTCCCCGGATCCACATATGGGATCTGGGGAGCAGGCGCTCGCTGCACTGCGCTGAAGTTGTGCTGCGCAGGAACCTCAAAGCGCTACTACACGGGGCAGGCACATGCCCGGCACGCCCCGCGATGTCCCGCTTCCTTGAGGCTCCAGCGTAGGGTGGCTGCAGTCTCATGCAAGACATTTCTGCCCACTCGAAGCCGCTGAACCAATTGAGCAACTTGATGTTTCGGATTCCTTCTCAATGAACCAAAGCAAGCAATCCATCCTACGTCTTGGCCAGCCCCGTCCTCTCCAGGCCTCCAATCCTTTCTCCAAGCCGACTTGACGGGCTGTGCTTGCAAAGCCCGTTCACCTTGATAGCATTCAATTTGACAAGCCAAGTCATGTGCGACAGTGCATCTTCCACACAAACCGGGCTCCAGGCAAAACTTTCCAAGCCCCCCTTCAGCGCAGCTGGGAAGTTGATGTGGTAGATTCCTTGCTTCACCTGTTTGTAGGCTTGCGCTGGTTCGTGGCCTTTGCCGACACAATGCTTGGACACACGCCCATTTTGAGGAAGGACGTGACCGGAACTGTTTACGGGAACTATTTATGATAGTCATATGTATTTATGTACCGGGAACCAGCCCAGGCGCAACGGGAAACGGAGCCGGGGTAACGGGAACCGCCTGGGGGCATAACGAAAACCAGAGGAGGTTGTAACGGCAACCAGGAGGGGCGAACCGCGAACCCGGAAGGGAATCACCAACCCGATGACTCAAAATCAGATGACCGGTTGCCGGCACCCTAAATTCGTAATTAATTACCTCTGCAACCTAACACACGACCCAATTATTCTGAAAATACAATTTTAAAGTAAAGTGCCCGGCCGGTGGCCGAAATTCCTGTTTCCCTGTCTTGGTTCCTGTTACGGAGTTTACTACCGCGCATCTGAATCAGTCTCCAAACTCTGCCGCCGCTGACCCGCTGACGAAGCTCTGAAAGCTTCAAGAACGTTCCGAAGCCAACCAGAACCATACATGTTAATTGGAATGACGCGGACTTCCTCGAACAGTCTTTACACCCTCTGTGACCCTTTGATAAGCATGGCCAGAATGCTCGCCCGTATAGGGTTCTTTCTTGATTTTCCAACGTCCGACACAACGCTTACAAGATCAAGATGAGGCGTACCCCGGCCAGAGGAGCACAGAAGCCTTGCAAGACACGCGGCCTTGCCTAGGTCTCCATCTGACTTTCGGCTTGAATGGAGGCTGCCCTGCAGCGACAGCCCAAGGTACCAGCATGGCTTGACTTCATCACGCTGAGCTCCTGCCATCAGGTAGCTGAGGAGCCCGAGCACCCACCAGTCCACTGCGTGAGTGTGCCCAGCACGAAGGACCATCTCTGGCGCCATATAGTCTGGTGCGCCGAGGAAGCTGAAAGTCTTACTTTGGGAACAATTGCACACAGCAAGCGGAACCAAAGCCAAATCATCCAAAGCAATCCAGGACCCCAGTGCCAAAGCACCTGAGATCACCTTCGAAGAGCCCGTGTCATTCAATTTCACCTTGCCCTCTTCGGTCAGAAGGATGTTATCTGGCTTCAAATCTCTTGGCGCCATCCAAAGCACCCGAGCCACAATATCAACCTAGAAGCTGACATGTGGACCTGGGCTGCCTCATATTGCAAGGCAACGCAGAAAAGCCGCAACCAAGAAGCTTCTGGTTGCGCAAATTCTCGAAAGCCAACACAAAACCGGCAACGTAGAACTGGCAAAGGCCTCGATGCCCCAAAGCCGACTGACAAATTGCTGGGGGATTGCCTGTTAAAAACCTAGAAGCTCTCCGCCAAGCGCCACTTCCAAGAGAAAGCGCAAGTGCTCAGGGGAATTCTGGGCGGCGCGAAGCTTGATGACGAAAGGCGAGTCGCAAAGTCTCAGCTTGTGTGCTATGTCACGTCTGACTAAGTATTGACTGAAAGCGTGACACATGTTTTGACCTGACCAGTGTCAGCCGCCAGTTCTTCTTCTCCTCCAGCACACGCCGTTGCCGGACCAGTGTAGGGCTTAGGGTTTACATGACTCGTAGAGAAGTGAAAAAGGTTCCTTTCTAAGGATATGGGGTCAGGGGTTGCGGGTTGAGGCTTGAGGGGTTTAGGGGTTGAGGGTTTGAGGTTTATAGCGTTTAAAATTTAGGGATTGAAAAGGGTTCATGCTATTCATTGTCCGAGAATCGCTGGTGTTTAGACCTCAGAGGGCTGTGAAAATTGGGCTAAAATCGCCTCCCTCGCTGGGTTATAGGGTTATAACTGACCTAAAACGTGCAAGTCGAGAAATTAATCGGATTTCATGGTGCATCGTAGCTACCTTAAAACACTCATAATCCCCCTGATCAGGTTCTTCGGGTTCATGGGGTGGATGGGTTTATGATGCTGTGTGGGAGAGTTGGGTTTGTTGGATTTATCGGTGTAGGGTTACGGGCATAAATATGGTTTGGGGATTCGGGGCAAAGGGGTCACCCGCAGAACGCAAACCTCAGATCTTAAACCCTACGCCTTACACCCCGAACCCTAGACTCCAAACCTCAAACTCTAAAACTCTAGGCCCGGACCTCAAAATCCTAAAACCTAAAAACCTGAACCCTCAAACTCAACGCTCGAAAGCCTAAGCCGTAATCTCTTAACCCTGCACCTCACATCCTAAACTCTAAGGCTTCACAGGGCTCAGAGGCTGTAGTGGGCCTTTGGGTTGAAGGCGTATGGGGCTTAAACAATGTATATCAGGATCAGGGGGTTTGAAAGGCTGATAGGGCTGTAGGGTGTTCTAGGCATTTCTAAGGCTTTAATGCTTTTAAGAGAGGGCTTGAAGGGTGTCTTTCCAAGATGTTGGGGTTGCTTGGGGGAGTGGGGGTGGCCTTATGATGGAGGCTCGTCTCGTTCCTGTGCGAATTCACAGGAGCCCCTGCTTCCCACATTGCACCAGGTTCTCATGCCAGCAGGCCGTGTCCCGCCATTGTTCCATCCTGTCCCTGCACTCGACGCGTTGGGGGCATTGCGCGCCCTGGTCAGCATGAAGATCTTTACCACCAATTTCTTGGCAAAACTTTTTCCGGCCGAGATGATTCTGGGACTGGCAAACATTGTGGCTTTGAAGCTTGTAAATTCGATTTCTGCAGCTCTGAGATGCGCTCTTCCAGGCGGCTGTTGCACGAAGGACACCTTAACGGCTTAGACAGTTCGCCAGCTCAGTGGGAAGAGTTGCTTTTGACGAGCTCTCGTAAAAAGGTCTTAAGCCGTAAACTGCAATAAAGTGTGCAGAGTTACGGCTCAGGCTATAGGGCCAAAGGCGTTGGAGGTTAAAGTTCTGGAATCTAGGGCTCTGGGTTGACCAATGCGAGCCAACCAGCGACTTTCAGCAAGGAGCGCTTTCGAAGTGTGTAGCAGGTAAATAGGTTCTCGAACTTGGATCTGATGTGTTTTCATATAAACAGGATGGAAATCCGAACTACACCTGTGAGACCAAACACATAAAGCAAGCTTCCACTTGCCCTGCCCAGACAACAGGAAACTACGACAAGGTATTTCAGTTAGCATTGTGCTTTGAAAGCCTGAGGTTTCACAGCAAAGCACAACAGAAGTTTACTATAGCAGCATCATTCTTTTCTATCCCGTCACAACGTGTTTCTGACCTTTCTGGCAACTAAGCACGAAGACTGCAGCTCCAAATCTCTCAACGCCTAAACTGTTTAAACTGTGGCCCTTTTCGCGGGTTAAGCAGTTTAAGCACTTCAAACATTTAGACTGTTTAAACTGCCGCCCTTTTAGCCGTTTAAACACTTTAATTAAACACTTTACGTATTTAAAAAGCTTAAACTGTTTAAACTGCCGCTGCAAGCCGCAGATTAAACAATGTAAGCTTTTTTTTTTATAGAAGCCAGCACCCGTCAAATAAAGCATGAAGGTCCTACGTACATAGTTGTATTCGTGGTGGTGGTGCTGCTGTACCCGCCTCCATTCAACCTGGCCCGAGTGTGAAGGCACTATGGTCGAACTACCTAGACATTGCGGCACCTTGTGGCCAAAGTGTCGTCCACGCAGGGCAAGGACCTCGGCTAGCAGGCAGGGACTGCCAATACCAACAACATCCCGTCGGTGTGTCAGCTTGCCGCCTGGGCACGGTCAAGGTGCAGGCCCAGACCAGCTCCCAGTGCATGCCAAGCTTGGCAGCTGCTAGGCAGCCCTGCGCCAGTTGTCTTGTACGCCACACATCTACCGGCAAATTGTCAGCGTTCCTGATACTTGCGTCAATGCTCGGACTTCATGATGCTGGCACTCAGAACTTAGATGTCTCGTGGTTGCGCAGCTTATATCAGTACGCATCTACACCACAATTATAAACATTCTTTCCTACAGGTGTGCTGGTCCTGCTCCTCGCAGGTTAGCATGATCGGACCGTTTGCAAGGACGAGTGTCATCGTGGCAGCGTCGGGGGACTCAAACTGGCGGGAAAAAGTTGAGCCAAAAGCTGGCATCACAAAGCCATGGCAGTCAGTTAAAGAGTAGTTAAGCACTAATAATTATCTCACCAAGCCGTTGAACCCATGCAAACTGCAAAGTATAGCGCAGAATCTAGAATAGGGTATAGAACCCCAAGCGCGGGAAGGGAGTTTTATAGCAGTAGTGGAGTTGTTTCATTCATGACTCCTAATCCTTATGACGTACTATGCTTTAAGCCTGAACACTCATTCTCACTAAACCCTCAACCCAATATGTCCTGACAGCCATCAAACCAGATAAGCTCCAAACCGGAAGCCCCAAACCCATTAACCTGCATCTCGAAACCCCTAGCTTTGGGGTGTTGGTTTAGGGTTTAATGTTTGGGCTTAATGTTTATGCCAAGTTTCGGCCCTAGCCCTGTAACGCCAAGCCTGATAATACCCTTAAACTTGGCATTCCCTAAGGGTCCAGAAAAATTACACGGTTTCAGGGCCCGAGAACCATTCGAATTATAGTATTTGGGCCCGAAAACTCTGTTATTTGGGTCCTTGGACCCCTAAACCTTAAACCCTGAACCCCGAGCCCTAAAACCCTATTATTTGGGTCCTTGGACGCTCAGGGGTCTGACTCAGTTCATTCCAGACTCAGCTTCCTACTGGGGTTATATTAAGGTTATACCGGGGCTCTATTGGGTTATATTGGGGGTTACATTGGGGCTATATTGAGATTATATTAGGGGTTATATTGGGGCTAGACTAGGGTTACGTTAGGAGTTACGTTGGGTTGAATGCCTAATTCGTGAAACCCTAAACCCCTGAAAGTTCCCCTAAACCCTAAACCCCTGAAAGTTCTTTTTTGGTCACAAGCTTCTTTGGTGACTCGTTAGTCTTTTGCAACTTGGCAGCAAGGCGTCAGTCCACTGGGGCTGGCTTAGCATTTAGGCTTTGCTGGGTTGCTTATACTTGGAGGTCCATTGTACTTATAACCTACTTAGTAACTGTAGTTATAGCCTAATTATAAGTCCCATCACTACAGTAACCCTAGATATAATTGGGTTATAACTACAGTTACTAAGTAGGTTATTAGTACAATGGACCTCCAAGTAGGTGTTTAAGTGTAGGGTTGAGGAACATGCTTAGGGTCTCGGATTTAAGGCTTAGGGTCTAGGTCCAGGTTAAGGTTCGGGTCATTGCCTCCCCCTACTGTTTGAGGTTCCTGGGAATTAGCAACTATTTCTTAAGCACCTAGGTTAAATTAAACCCTAGTTATGGTTGAGCTAGCTGATATGAGTCCGCTATGGGACTGAAAGCAGGTGTATGCACACATATAGGAGTGACTAGCTAGCAGCGGCCGCGCTACTCAAAACAGCCCGCCCCAACGTCCTGAACACGTCGTATACGGGACCGTAGCCCGACTGCTGCTCTGCAATGAAGGCCGGATGTTTCGGCCCCATTGTGAGCACATGTTGCGACGTGCTACTTCTCAGGGATCACGCGGTTTAGGGGTTTAGGCTGCAGTGGCCAGACATTTGGAAACTTCATAATTAATATAATTTGGTGCACGTCCATTCGAAGGTTGAGTGTTGGTTGGTCGTAGTACCTAATTCCACCCGCACATCCCAACTGCATATCTGGCCTTGGGAAGGTTTGCTGAATTGTCAGTAGACCTTTCACATACAAAGTCTAATGAACCTCCGAGCAGGCATGTTGCTGTGGGACTATGGGCATCAGATTCTAAAGACATCTTTGGAAGGAGTTCCAAGACAGGCCATACCTGAAAATTCATGTGAAATGGTAACTGGAGAACCATTGAACTTCCAACCTTACCTGTGCTTCTCTAAGGCTTCCATTGGTAGCCTAGCTGGACTTCTACAGATTTACCCCGCTTAACGTAGGGCCATACTCCAGCTGCAAAGCAATTGCTAAGTGCTATGAAGCTAAGAGTAGACAATATCTCTATACATCCCGCTATGTCCCAGTACCCCCCTTTTCAGGCAACTGAGTCCCATGAACCGCTAATTACATGTTTCGGGGGGCGAAGATGAAGGTTGATCTAGGAATCCTAGAAGCGAATGCGTTGGTTTAGGGTTTAGGGTTTAGGGTTGGGTTAAGAATTTGAAGGTTTTTGGAATTGGGAGGAATTGGGGTTATTATAGGGTTTAGAAATATGTGATCAGAATAAAAACCAAGCGGACAATAAAATGCACAACTAGATCTACTTTAATATGGCGTTTATAGGGATGATAATGTAGAAGCCGCTAAGTTGTTCAAATTGTGGTCCCAGTCAAACTTTGGGTACCAATGAGACTACGGCCCCAAAAATTCAGGGTACTCAGGAAAGGGACCATATGTTTGACGACGACCCCCTTCAGGAATGTGATTATCGGGTTTTGGGTTCAACTCTGTGGCGAAGTCGCACAAGTCGTTATCAACTTGCCCAGCTTGACGAAACCAAGGGACCATAACCTGTGATCAACCGTGGCAGCAACCTTCATGTTTAGGGGTTCAACCCTGCAGCCAAGTTCTACAGCCAAGCTTGTACCATACTGCTGTGGCCCGCAGTCATTCGAAGCTAACAGCCGTCAGGGCCAAACCTCTCAGCCCCAAACCCACAATGGCAAATCCTAAACCCTAAACCCTAAACCCTAAACCCTTATCCTGAACCTTCTCCTACACGCGGTGCTGGTACCGACCACAACAACGAGAACAAACAACTTATGTCCTCAAATCATTAGGGAATCTTTGTCTGCAAGATACTGCGCTTACGCACCTGCCCTACTGTCAATGCACAACATACCCCGAATTTTACGGTCATAGCTTAAGCCCTACCTTACTGCTACATCTCCTCTTGAACTGGGCGCTCCCCATAGCACAAATAAGTAGATCTTGCAGGTTGTATAGCAGACTTAAGCCCCCAAGCCTACAGCCCTGAACCCTAAACCCCCCGACCCAAAACCTTAAACCCCCAAACCCTAAACCTTAAACCCCTAAGCCCTAAACCTTCAACCCCTAAACCCTTAAGCCCTAAACAGCCAAACCTAAGCCCTAAACAACTAAACTTTAGGCTTTAGGGATTAGGGTTTAGGGAGAATGCAGGTCAGGTCCCCGTGTGGTGGCCCTCCGGTTGGTCCCCAGGCCCTGGTGGCCCAGAAAGCCAAAGAGTCACTGCAAAGCGCTTCCGCTTGGTGGGCAGCACTTCGTGAGGGATGTCCTTAGAGTTTTGAGTTTAATTAGGGTATAGAGTTTAGGGTTTGGGGTTTTTGGGTTTGACGTTTAGGGTTTGGGGTTTTGGGTTTAGGGCTTTGGGTTTGGGGTTTGGGGTTACCTTTCACTCGGACCTACCGATAATCCTCTATCACCAAATAAGACTCCATGGGTTCAGGTTCAGTTTTAGGGATCCAGGCAAGTTGTGTCAGGAGGATCCTCGGGTCAGGGTTTGGAGTATAGGCTTTGCTGATGGATGAAAACACTAAGGCCTCGAATGGTAGATGGTGAAAAAATGTGATCCCTTTCTGGGCACCTTAGTACTTGGGGCCTTATCGCACTTGGCCCCCAACAGAAGGATGGTATTATTGACAACTCTTCAACTCACTGATCCCTGGTAGACATGTGCGTATGGCATAACTAGGGTCAGGCAGGATTGTGTCCAGCAACCGCGGCAATGCTTCTGGACCCTCTTGCAAAAGTCAAAGCTGGGAGTGAGGGAGTAAGGCTTTCCGTGATCTGAGCAAATGAGATGAACTACTACCCATCTGTACAGTGTACAGTATCGTGGGGATCTGTACTGCCCCGGGAGCTCCAAGTATATAAATCGTGCATAGGTTGGTACCTAAATCTATATAACTTCCCGAATTTGGGCTATTTGGAGCCTAAGAATTCAGGGTTTAGGGATTGTCATGGGAAGATATCCTGAACGCTCAACCCTTATGCATCGTGCTAGCAACATTTACGTTTGCAAGTGAGACTCAATAAGTCTACTATAGACTTGGGGGTATAGGGTTTAGGGAGTTAAGGATTAGGGGGGTTCAGGATTTAGGGATTTCGGGTGTAGGGGCGCATGGGCAATTCAGGATGATTCGGGTCTGGCAAAACCAGTGAGAATGTAGCTTTACTTCCGAAAGCTCTAAACTCTACTGAAACCCGAAGCTGTTGCAATCTTCCCCGGTGTTCGCTCCCGAAGCGACTAAAGTCAGATGAAACCACTAGGTCCCGATCTATTCGTTCAGTTGCTCAGCTAGCCCTACCCGCCGTGATCTTATTCTTCTCAACCCTAATAAACGTGCAATCGAATCTAGAGTCCCAAGGGTATGACAAGAGCTTCCTTGAAACAAACCCATGAAAACGCACCCCACTGATGTTAGAGGTTTAAGGCATGGGGTTTTGGGGCTTAAAGAGTAAACGACACCTACAGCCCAAATCCAGCAACTTCAACAAAAAGTGAGAGTTACGATTTGACGCGATCGGTTGTCCTTTCCTTGAAGAGCACGCAAGATAAAGTCCATGGCACAAAGAGAAACGCACGATTTTTTTGGACAGTAACCCTTTGCTTTTTCCAGCTCCCCCCTGTTGATGGACCAAATCCTGGACCGCTCGCGGAACCTGAACCCTGCGAGCAATGGTAATATGCCGGAGCCGGGCTCATGCGGATCTCATACATCCCAAGTATTGATTCAGACGGACACCTTGCATAGCTCACATGCCATGGGGAACAGACTGATAGTTCCCCCCTCATGCTCCCTGTGTACATGTCTCTGCAGCTGTAAGCTGCACATGCAACATGCGCAGGCTCGGCATCAGACCCTATAAACTTTCACTACCGCTCAAACTGAATCTAATCCTGCCGGGATGTACCCTCAGCCCTGGACCCTACCTTAACCTACCAAAACCTACTTGTTGTAGGGAACCTACAAAAAAGTAGGTTTTGGTAGGTTGAGGTATGATGCCCTTCATACTCTCTTCTCTAAGTTTCGTGGGACCTCATCTTCCTACTGAAGGATGCTGAAAGGCTCTCTATCCCTAAGGGTCCAAGGACCCAAATAATAGGGTTTTAGGGCCGGGCCCAAATACTATAATATTAATGGTATTTGGGCCCTAAAACCCTATTATTTGGGTCCTTGAGACACCAGTCTCTGAATTGCTACTATGGACCCCTTGGCAGAAACATAGCAGCTGGCTATTTATTAGGGTTATAGATGACAGAGTACAAAAGCCAAAACCCAAAACCCTAAAAATTAGTTTCGTTTGTTCTTTTCGTTATCCCTATATGACCCCTATATAACTCCTATATAACCCTAAACCCTAAACCCAAATCCCTGAAAAACTAGTTCCATGTTCTTTTCATTGTCCTTATATAACTACTATATAACTCGTATATAACCCCCATATAACTCCTTTATAACCCCTATATGACTCTTGAAGTTCCCACTCAAAGGCTGCCAGGTCGCTCGACTGCGGAAGAGAATCAAACGTCCTGCTTCGGGCGCCACGTCCTCGTTAGCAGTGGACGTGATGGAGTCTACCTGGACCCCAAAAGTATGTAGAATAATGGCCTTTATGGCTATTATTGTTGGTTTAGGGCTATTAGTTTACATACTTTTGGGGTTTAGGTAGGGTTTAGGGCTCATGGACCGTAATGGTCCAACTACCTACTTGGGGTTTGGGTAATAGTAATTGTAGCAAAGGTTTTGGGTACGTATTGGGCTTAGGGCTTTTCGGGTGTTTTGCACACCCTGGGCAGCTTAGGATTCTGGGTCTAGAGCTCAAAACATTGGGAACAGGAATGGCTTGCGCTTTCTCCACCATTCGCTACTTCATTGTTGAGCTGAAGTTCTGATCCTGTGCAGCACAAGCCCAAGCCCAAGTTTAGGGGTTCATGGGTTTAGGGTGTGGATTTCCCAGTAAGATGTTCATCATCACTTGTTGCTTTACACCGTAGAACCTGGCTCCTAAAGCCGGGATTGAGCACAACACTGCAAGCAAACCTCCAGGAAACAATACATGAGCCATTGTCTAAACTCCTAGTATCCCCCTTAATAACCCCTATAGTAGTCCCCTATATAATCCCCTATATAACCCCCCTTTAAGGAGTTTAGACTATAGCTCAAATGGCTTTCGCCCAGAGAATGTCTAGAAATACTTGCTTCACTATGAGATTCAACTTGCAATTTACACCGCGTCTCGGCCGGAGCGACTAGCGTCATCATGTTCTCGCGACACCTTTTCCGCTGCTTGCACGGTCGCACTGCTTGTAACTTCATTAGGAACCGTCAGCGAATCTGGAAGTGCCAATTTCCAACCTCTTACACTTCATCTTCGCGGATCTTCTACTGACCTACATCTTCCTCGAGCCCCATGCGAACAAAAAAAACATGCTTGAGGGCCCTGGGCAACCCTACCCCCCCCCCCCTTCCCTGACCACTCGAATTCAGGGTTTGGGGCTTAGGGTCGTTTCGGGCAACCCTAACCCAAAACCATTCCACACCCAGCCATTGCATCTCTACTGCCCGGTCTCCGATCCCTGAACGCTACACTAATTCCGTTTCCTTTGTCCCATGCTATCCTAAACCAACCTTCAAAAGATCTCTAAACCCTGGCTGCTACACCCAAAGCCCTCCAACCTAGATTAAATCCGTGAACCTTAGCCCTAAAGCCACAAGCCTGAAGTCACCCTGAAACCCTAAACCTGAACTCAGTCCCTGAGGCCCTACGGAGCCCCAAGTCCTACTGCGCAATCCAGGTTGTAGCCCTTTAGGAGCCCCTAATCCCTACAGTACCCCTAGGTATCATCATCAGCGAACCACACAAGCCAAAAGCCTGGAAATCCTAAACCCCAGGAAGTCCAAAATCCCTTAGGAATATACCTTAAATCATATTAGGGATCCCTAATATGATTTTAGGTGTATTCCCTAAATAAGGGATGTTGGACTTCCTGGGCCCTAAACCGCGTACAGGGCCAGTCCTCCTCGACCTCGTCCTCTTTGGAAGGCTCGGCCCCTACAGCCAACTGAAACGGATTCCTTGGCCAGATGGGTTGTATCGGGGCATAAATAATCGGGTTTAGGTTTTGGGGGCTAGGGTTGGGATTGTTGCTTTAAAGTACGGTTTAGGGATTGGAGTTTAGGGTGTAGGGACTAGGGTTGGGGTTTGGAGAGTAGGCTTTAGGGATTAGGCTGCAGGGGTTCAGAGTCTAGAGATATGGTAGTTTCTCTAAAAAGGGGGACCCCAATATAGACCCCAATATACTATGGTCCTTATCATGGGGACCCTTAAAATGGTACCCCTTATTTGGGGAAACCCGCATATCGGAGAATCAAATGGAACAGCAAGTGGACAGGGCTTCTGTAGGGCTTTAAAGGGTTGATTCCCAATATTATAGGGGTCTCAGCGCCTTGGTATAAGTGCGGTATAGGCTTAGGGTTTAGGGTTTAGGGTTCAGGGTTTAGGGTTTCTGAAATAGACCTAAATCGGAAATCAATTATCTAAGTCCCTGTATTAACCCCACCCGAGCTCCCACTAAACCCTAAGCCCCGAAACCCAAGACTCATTATCAGCAAAGACTCGGGCGCCGTCTGTAGACACGGAGGTAACCTGGAATGAGCTGAACATCTGCAATCTTAGGGCTCACGAAGTCTCATGTAATGAAAGATGGTGTTTAGGTTTTAGGGTTTGGGTTCCTTTTCAATTCTCAATCTCGATGGTGTCAAGACTCTTTGGCGGCCCAAACGGGAAGAGAAGGCTTGCAATAAAGATAACACGTAGACTTCAAGGAACGACATAGGCATTTAAGGTATGATGCGGCTTTCTCACTGCTGGGGTGCTGCGACCACTCTACCTTAACCTACCAAAACTTACTTTTTTGTAGTGTCCCATGATACACCCTAGCAACTAGTATAGAACCGCTGGGGAATATACAAAGAATAGGTTTTGATAGGTAAATGTATCCCCGTGTTCCCTTGCCTTCTACATATTTCGGGAGGACGTAGCGTAGAATCGCGCGTAGTGCTATATCCTCTGCAGGCAAGTCGGGTTTAGGGTCTACCTGGACCCCAAAAGTAGAGTCATGGCCTTTAGGACTATTATAATGGGTGTAGGGCTATTTAACATACTTTTGGGGCTTAGGTAGGGGTTTAAGTTAAGTGCCCATGAAACACCGCTTATCCCTAGGGCCGTGGCCATGGATTTTGGTGGCCTGATGTGATCATGCTAGGAAAAGTCGAGAAGGATAAAAGCTAGACCCTAAACCCTGGAACCCCAAGATCTTGCAAACCCTACAACCTTAAGACCCCTTGACCCTAAACCTTAAACTTCAAACGCATCCTAGTAGCGGTTTAGGGTTTAGGGTTTATAGGGTTTGGGGTTTATCGGGTTTAGGGTTTATAGGGTTTAGGGTGAAATCCCGGAATCTCAAGGCTGATACCTTGCAAGCCGAAGAAGAAAACTTTACCTTTCTCAGGCTCCAAATCCATGAATATTCCATACTTCGAGGCCTAAACCCTAAACTCCCCTCAAACCCTATACCCCAATAGTTCCATACTTCGGGCCCTGAAGTCTGTGAATGTTACCTACTTTGGGCTATTTGGAGCCTTAGGGTTTGCCAGGGGCCTACGTTACATTATTGGGCCGTAGCCCCCAAACCCTGAATCCAGAACCAAACCCTACACCCTAAACCCTAAACCCTACAACCCTAAACCCCAAATCCTAAACCCTAAATCCTAGACCCTAAACCGTGGAAGTTGTGGCCTCCATCGCTATGTGACCAATCCTTGTTGACATAGAAGAGTGCCTTGGTCTCGGCTTAGGGTGTAGGGTTTCGGGTTTTTAGGTTTAGGGGCCTTTTTAAGAGGGTTAGGGGTGAGAGCTTGAAGAGCTTCGCGTTAAAGAGTTTAGCAGTTTCTGGGTTCAGGGCTCCTCATCACATATATATATATATAAAGTTATCTCATCCAGCCTAGTTAGCCTAGTTGTTTCTTTCCCTTAGGCTCCAAGTAGCCCAAAGTAGGTAACATTTGTAGACTTCAGGGCCCAGATATGGAGTAGGTTTGGAGCCCCAGGGTATTGCTTGTCAACGCATGCCTCCTAGGGGTCCCGCGTACCCAAACAAGAAAGAGCTTGCGAAATTGAGTCAGCACTGAATGAAAAGTGAGCTTAGGGTTTGGGGCTTAGGGTTGGCAGGATCAAAGGGGGCATGTTGTATAGTGGGTTTTGTTCAATGCCCATCATGTTCCTGTGGGTGGGTGGGAGGCTTGGAATACGTTATTAGATGCGAGGGTGGGCGTTATGATAGCTTGGCAGAACAACAGACCCTCCGAGAAAACCCCCCTAAACCCTAAACCCTGAACACTTAATCCAAAAGAAAGAATCTCTGAAGACGAGCCAGGGAGCATTAGGAGAAATTTCATGCCCCCCGCGGTTTAGGGTTTAGGGTTGCCCGCATGTGAGGCTAGATATGGATTAAGTGCCAAAGCAAGAAAGCTGGAAGCATCCAATAATCACGTCTGATTTGCCTCTTGGTACCGAAATACGATCCTGCCGACATTTAGATCTTTGAAGTCGTGCTTCGTCCGAGGACTTGGTAAGTATGCCTACAACCCCTATAAGCCACATATAGTAACCTCACTTGCCCCCATTATTACCATACCTGCTTAGTCCCCTGACCCTCCAAGTCAATTTTGGCAGTGTCCATAAGTAAGGGCACCCATATGTAGACAACTAATTACGATAATCCAGCTCATGTTCCATGTTCTTCTCCACCACCAAGGCAATATTCCCTAAGCCCTAAGCCCTAAACTCGAAAACCTAATCATTAGTCCCTTAAGAGGTAACGGCAATAAAGTTGATACTAAAAATCCTGCATGACCCTAGTATACTATACTATACTTGCCACGGTAGAAGGTACCTTAGGGTCATGTAGGATTCTTACTGTAGCATCCACAGAAATCCTAAACCCTAAACTCCCAAAACCCTAAACCCTAAACACTGAACCCTAAACCCTAAACGGATTTTGAGCTAAAACCTCAATGGTAGGCCATGGTGCGGTTATCTTCCTGCCGTTGTTCAGGTTGGACTCATAGCCGCCGTCCACGTGCTTCTTGTAGTAAGCGTCCTACCGTCAAGACCCTGCATTTTAGAGGGGTTTGGGGTGTGGGGGTGTAGAGCCTAGGGTTTGAGATCTAAACTCCTTAAAAAGGGGGTTATATAGGGGATTGTATAGGGGACTACTATACGGGTGATTAAGGGGGATACCAGGAGCCTAGACTATAGCTCAAATCCGAAACCATAAACCCTACCGTCTAGAGTCTAGAGCAACCAAAGCCCCACGAGACCACAAGGGAATTCCGAGGCTGATCTGACAAATGCACAATTCAGGGTTTCGGGCATAAAGGCTTACCTAAACCCCAAAAGTATGTTAAATAATGGCCTTTATGGCTATTATTATGGGTTTATAGGGCTATTATTTAACATACTGTTGGGGTTTAGGTAAACGCTGTTGGGAACTGTGAATGCTGTAAGGCTGCAAGCCTTGAGCTCAGAGCAGGCAAAAACTGTTTGCGCCGTGTCCACTTAGTCCATGTTCCGCTTGCTTTTGCTCCACAAAGTGTACACTGAAATAGGCTGCTCTGCAGGAGGGTCGTTTTGTTTGAAAGCTTGTACTCCAAACCTTCCACCAGGATAGTTATCCTAAAGCAGGACCCCAAACAATCCACTGAAATCTTTAACCCTAAGCCCTAAAACGCTTCGCCCTGAACTCTGAGCCCACGACCCTCAAACTAGATAGAATATGGCTTAGGGTAGACAATATATACTGTCCCCATATACCCTATATTCTATCTACTTAAGGGGAACTATAACCCTAAACCCTAAAACCTAATCCCTAAACCCTTAACCCTAATCCCTAAACCCTCAACCCTTAACCCTAATCCCTAAACCCTAAACCCTAAACCCTAATCGCTAACCCCTAACCCCTGAACCCTATATTCTATCTACTTAAGGGGGAGACTATAACAGCTAAAGGGTTGCAGCCTAAGGGCTGGAAACAGACCCAGAAACCCAACTTGCAGGCTCATGATTCATGTTGGGTTTAGGGTTTAGGGTTTAGGGTTTAGGATCTAAGGTTTAGGGTTTAGGGCTTAGGGTTTAGGGTTTGTGATTTCCCAATTTTTAGGGCCATTTTGGTACTGTTCCTTATGGATTCTTTATGTAAACCACCACTTAGGGTGAGGTCGGGTGGGGTCGCTATAAATGGCCCAGTTAAGAACCTCAAAGACACGACGTATGGAAGGACGATGATTCTAATTTATCGTCTTGTGCATTCTCTACTCTGCTTGCGACGTACTACATGCTACCTACCTAGGCCCCTCCAACTACCCCCTATGTAGGGCCTTTAGTGCCGACTATGAGGGGCCGTACGACCCCAATTAAGGGTCCTGGAAATCAGAGCTCAGGCACCTCTTGAACCCCTTTCACACGGTTTTTGGGTTGTGGGTGTAGAAAAGGGGGGGGGGTCTTGAAATAGTGGTATAGGGCTTACTTTTTTTAGGAGCCTCTATATCGAGTAGTGAGAAATTCCTTTCAAGGCGTCCGCGACTTGCAGCCAGTGTAGCAATTCAAAGAACTTAAAAAAAGGCCTTCTCATATGCCCCTCAGTTGTCAATCCCTGTTAGAACGTTACTAGAGCCCTAAAAAGAGCCGCCCCCCAACTGCTGGAAACCATCACCTACATGTCTGAAGATATCAAAGGCTTCCTTCGGGTAGACGCCAAGGTGAAAAGATGCAGACGCCTGCAGATACAAACCTGGGCGAATGCTTCATACAACTTGGAGAAAAGCAGTTAAACTCCCCTATGGTTTTGGAGATTCCTGGGCTCTTTAGCTCCCCTTATTCTATTGATATACACTATTTCTATCTCCTTAGCTGCCCCGAAGGTATGGGTAGTAACGGAGAATATGTTAGAAGCATAGGCTGCGTAGAGGTTGCGGGCTGCCATTTTAAGGTTTTTGCCTAGATCCATCTTTCAAATGCCCATATTCACGCTCCACATATCGAAGCTATGTACATACCCATCATGTTGTGGCTAAAGGCTCTTGCTATCAGTGCTTGGTAGGTCTGGGAAGGTTGCAAGCTGCCCCAGAACTCACAACAAGGGGCTAACTCCAGCTCGTGTAAAGGGTCTAGGGGTCGAGGGAGACAAAGAAAGTGGCCCTAAAACCTAACACCCAAATTCATGGAGATGGGCTACTTTGTTTCCAGGCAAGTTTTGGGGCTGTTTGCTAGAGAGCTGGACAGAAGGAGCTCTCAAATACTACGCCAACATGTCTCAACCTCCAAGGAAAAAACAAGTCGAATGAGTAAGCGTTGGTTGCCGGCAAGACGTCTACCAACAGCTTAAACCCTAAACCCCCAAA